>JAHREE010000444.1:503317-657851 GCA_033628505.1 Tringa tobata
AGACAGCAAAAAGAGAGGAGAGGAGCGGGGGGTTTCCGCGTTCCGGAGGAGGAGGAGGAGGAGGGCTGCAGTGGTCGCATCCGCACGCGGCTCGGCTCTGACCTAATTAGCCGGGTGGTGCTTTGTTATCGCCTTTGCTCTTTGTGCATCTCGTTGGCGAGCGGTGGTGCAGGGCGCAGGCTTTAGGGGAGGATCGATGGGAGACAATTTTGGAAAACTACGCTTGGCTCCGGTTCTGCCTGGCGGCAGAGGGGCCATTTATCCGCTTGGAGCAGAAGGGACTGCAGTGCTAAAATCAGTTTACAGAACAGCAACCATAAAACCGGACCGAATTCTCCGTCTGGCCCATCGTACATGCCTAAATTTGTACTTTCACCACACTTCATTCTCAAACAGGAAACATCCCTGTTCTAGCCGACAGTAGTTACAAATTTTTTTTCACTTGAATATTTTCTCTCTGAAAGGTAATTTCCCAAACAGGAAAAGTAGGGACCAGTTCCACACTATAATCCACTGTTATTTGTAAAAAAAACCTGCTTAGCACAGTAGGTTTACTTCTGACAAATGTGTCTCCTTTCTACCCAAAGATAAACTGATCCTCAGAGTATTAAGCAGATGCCATTTCTTTGTCGCACTAATCACAATCATTTCTGTTTCACAGCACTGTTTTATTAATAAAACATATATGTAAGGTCCACCAAGACCCCTGAGTGTATTAGCTAAATGTGATAATAGGGGAAAGAAAGATTTAAAAACTTAGGGTTTACAAGCATCCCAGTGCAATAGCAAAGGCAGCCTTTGTGCAGCCATGAATCCCTGGTGCAGGCTGAGCAATGAGAGGTAACTGGAGATATTCTTCCAAATTCCAGCTGAGCAGAGGACAATTACGCAAATGACATTGCAGCTCTCCTGGCTGGCCATTAAGATTGCTTTACAAGTTTTTTCCAGGGAATAAATTTGTATAAACTTTATGTTCCGCACAGATTAAAAGCCTAGTTGCATCTTTAGGAGATGGCTTTTTTTCTCAAGGAAAGAGAAATGAGAGCTTTTGAGTTTTGGTTAGGTTTGGGAGTTTTTGTTTGGATTGATTTGTGGGGTTTTTTTGTTTTGTCTTGGTTTTGTTTGTTTGGGTTTTGTTTGTTTCTTTTGGGTTGGGGTTTTTTTGGTTTTGGTTTTTTTTTTTTTTTTTATTAACATACGACTAGAATGACTATGCAGAAAAAGACAACCACAAAAAGCATTTGAGTTGGTAATATTTTTATGTCCACGATGGCAACTTTCTGTGGGAGGGACAAAGATTAAAGCTAGAGAAAAGTTGAGCAGAACAGAAATATCAGGTATTTGAGCGGGTTAAGAATGTGCATCTGGAAAAGCTGAAATGGCCATGGCCAAAATCAGCTGCCTTCTGTGGACAGTACTGGCGTTCATGCAGCGGAAAAAGCACACAGGCTGCACTTTATCTGAAGACTGCAAGGTAATATGGCTCCAGGGTGGTGCATGGTCAGAGGAGAGTAGAAATGAAGTCTCACAGCTTCAGGGGGAAATGTGTTGCTACAGCCCAGATACGTGATGATACTGTTACAGATGGTTTTAAGAATTGCCAAATTGTGGTCTTAAGTTCTTGGTTGAACTAGACATAATGTGCTGGCCTTTCTTAAGCTGACAGGTTATGGGTGCTTGTACACTTAGTTTTCTTCTGAGAAAAACAGAACAAGCAAAAAGAAAAAATAAAGACTGGTAGCTGATGGAGGGATTTTGTGAGGATTTTCCTGAGGAGAAGGAAAGAATGAGATCTAAAAGAAAACACATGTTGTACTGAAGACAGCTAGAAATAGAAGAGTGTTTTCCTAGAATCCATCTTCATGTAAACAGCTACTGTGATTGTCACAAGTATGTTGTGCAATCATGAATGGGGAGAGAAGGATCCAGAAGAACTCTAGGAAATGAGGAGAGGCGAAATGCAGCCTATATCATTCCAGCATTTACAACTGCAACAGTCTCCAGTTTAATTGTGTCAAGTTACTGAGAATGGCTGATGGCTGCCAGCGAGAGGAGCAGCAATGCACTCTGCCACAACGGCTCCTGAAAGTGATGAAAGAAGAAATCTGGCTAAGAGAGTATTTGATTACAACTGTAACAGCTAAAGCTGATCTCCAAGTTCCTTCCCAGTCTCTCCTTGCAGAGACTTAGAACTTTCCCAAACAAGGTCTTTTGCTCTAAAGCTTAATCTCATCCTCAAACATGTGTCACTGTTCATGTAAGCTTGAAACCAATTTGCTTCCATTTTCAACCGGAATATTTTCTAATTAAAGATCTACTTCCATTGAAATATCTGTTCTAATTTATTTAGCAAAGCTGACATTGGAGAAGCTCAAAATTGATAGTTTAATATTTGTCACTGAATTTAAAAAATAATCCTGCAATTTAAGCCTACAAACTTCTACAGTGCAGTGATCCCACTGATGATTAATGAGAATTTGCAAATGATGCTCAGTTTTTATTAAAATGTGGTTAGAATATATAATTATTTCATTGGAATCATTTATATGAACCTCAATTGCAGTAATTTTTTCATTTTTTAAAATGGTATTGAAAGTGCTTACTGTCTTAAAATGGATCAATGAAGAATTCTTAGGAATAAAATCTTAATTAAGCACTACTCAGGTCAGTCTCTGCTTGTATCTTTTTAATATGTTGATTATTCAGCCAACTTAGTAATATGAATGCAAGTTGTGCAATACAGATGGGGTGGCATTGCAGAAGAAACTTTAAACCAAATGACCAGTTTCTTAACTTTTCATACCGATGGAAATGTTTGGTTTTAATTGCTTATTCTATGTTCATAATAAGGGCAAACACTTTTAAATTGAAACTGCTTTTGTTGTCTGGCGGTACTATCTCCCACCATCTAACTAAATACTCGCAAGGTTAAAAATGCTTCCCTCATTTGTGCACTACACAAAGTATAGGATTAAGAAAGAAGGTAAACACTGAATTGTGTTCTGAAGGCTACATACCAACAAAGTAACAAAAAGATTTTTTTCTTTTTTAAAAGATGACTTCCTACACAGTGCACCAGTACAAATGTAGATAGGCTTTGTGAATGTAATTCACAATTCATGATTTTGTCCATGGTCAGATTTCACTGACTACGGTTGGAACAATATTAAATTCTGCTTTTTTTTTTTTTTTTTAACATTAATTCCTTGTCATAGTTATAGTCTAACTGGTCAGGACTGATTAAAATATGATGAAAACACAGTTGGGCTGTTGTTGCAAATGTGTGAGAAGCACTGTATGTGCTGCCATGTCAGAGGAGTTTTAGGGCAACTCAGTGAAACCCAATCAATGGTTATCCACTGACTCTAAGCATGTTGGAAGAGAAAACCCATTTAAGCTTTACAGAATAATTTAAACATTACCCTAAGGCAGAAAAAGTTAAATACAATGTAGGATAGGAGGGAAACGTATTTAATCCACCTCAACCAAAGAACAAAACAGACCGCTGTACTCTACACCACTTGGGGTCTTTGCACTGGTTTAAGCCGAAAGAGACAGACATGTTTACACTGAAATCGTTATTACTTTGACACAGTTAGGAATATTTGAACAGGGATTTTTTTATTATTATTATTTTTCTAGTTAAGATACTATTTTGAGTCTTGAGAGATCTTTGTCCAATACCAGATCTACCACAGGATGTGGGCGAGAGGGTGAGCAAGTAGCTGAATTACCCTGTGCCTTACTTCCCCAGTTGCAAACCGTGTCAAACATTTCACCCTCTTCTGTCTTTGTCTGCCTTGTGTGGTCAGTCTGCAGGCAATGCAAGGCACCACAATCATTTCCTAGGAACCTGCCTAGTGTGATCCACATAAAAGGACTACAATAAATAGGAGCAGGGGTAATGCATCACTTGTGGATGCAGAGAAGCATCCTAAATCACAAACAAATGTAAACAAACCAAAGATCTGTTTTATACCCCCAAAATAGCGTGTTAGGGGTACAGAAATGCAACTCGGTTTAAGCTCTTGACTTCTTTGCTCTTCCTCTCACCCCCAACACACACTGTTCCAATTACTTGCAAACCCTCCTTGTTGTAGTGGTTGTAGTGCCACCCTTAGCTCCATCATATGGCCTTGACTGCTTTGCAACACAAATGAAAGACTCTTCAATTCAGGTCGCAGTGGGCCACACTCTTAAGCACAAAGGCTAAATAAACGGCCATTGTTAATGGGCCACCAAGATGAAAAGCACTTGATTGTTTTCATCAATTAAATCAACTCTCTAGATTCACTGGCTATTAACCCTTTCAGCAAATGCTGAAATATTTATTTCAACAGAGTGACTACAATTCTGTATTTTTACAGTAGCTCTCCTGGTCTAACAACGCTTCACTGAAACATTGCTGAACGTGGCGTGCCCTTGTTTATCCTTACAGCTCAGCCATGTCCTGCACTGGCTCAGCTGCTCCTGACAGCTGCGCTCAGTGTAATTCACTTTTGTAAAATCTACAGGGCTATACACTAAGATTGTCCAACTGAAGTATTTAACTGGCACTGACATATAGGAATTTAATGCACTTCTGCATTTAGGCTTCCCCTGTCACGAAGTTTCACGTGCACCAGGCAATGCTCCCACTATGGGCAATGGACGTCAGCAAAGGATGCAGCTGCACTTGTTTGAAAACACTTTCTGTGTTTGCAGCTAAACAGCACCACGAATTTGGGTACACTGATTGCCAACCTTTTCTTTGCATTTAGACAGGTCTGAGAGAATCCTTTCCCATGTAAGCACCACATTTTCTGAGTTTTCTATGTTCTGGTTTACTTTACCCTAAGATGCCCAGCTAATAAAGATAACTGTATACTAACAGCAATTGCAGGTTTTTTCAACATTCTTCATAAAAGCTGTGAGGCACCTCCTGTTGGTCCAGCTCAATAGGTCTATTTCATACATGTATATTTTATTTACATCATCTTCTCACAGATGGCAAAAATTAGCTGTATTACAGGAGTATGTTCATCCTAGGGTGGAGGTAATTAAGAATCCAACTTCTATTCATAAATTATTTATCAGAAACTTCCAACCCATGCAGTTCCTAACCACCCTGGAGTCTCTCCAGCAATACAGTCTTCACTGTGCAAGCAGATGAACAAGGAAAAGAATAATTGTACCTCTATAAAATATTGACCAGCTACAATTCTTTCATTAGGACATGCCTTTTCAATTTTCTCATCTCAGTTTCAGGGCGGCATTTGCCGTTCCTTCCCATTCTCCACAAACACATAAGGAAAATACCAAGCCCAGCCAGCTTTGGCTGCAGCAGAATAAAAATTCTTGTGGATGCCTTTTTACCAGCTTGACCAAACAGCTGTGGTTGGTCCTGATCAAATTCAAACCACTGATTTTAAATATTTGTGGATAATTCAGAACAAACTTTTGTTTTTCCCCACCATGCAAACAAAAATTCAAAGTTTAATTAACATGGACAACAGACACCTTATTTCTACAGACTTCAGGGGCAAAGTGCACTGTCTTTAGGCATATCTTAAGCAAGTTCTGAACAAAAGGGGAAGGATATATCCTTCAGGCTTTGATTCTTAAATGCCCTTAAATTTTCCTATTTTTTGAATAAAACTATTCCCAACTATGAAATAACCTTCCAATCCAAACACAATTGTTTTTTAGAAAAGTTCTGCAGCTTATGAAATATCTAACAAGTCTTTCCAGTGTCTCAAACTCCTCCTACTCCTTCCATCACCCACAGCAATACCTTCAGCTGTCCCACACCTCTGCAAGGTCCTACAGAAGGGTGTGTTGGCTTCATTCAAGTGTGGCCTGGCCAGCAGGCTGCTCTCTGGCCAAATGGCCCAGGCTGAACCCCACCTGCTGGGCTCTCAAGCACAACCCCAGCTTTTGCACCTTTTCTCAGCTACAGATTTTCATGCAGCTTTTTGGGCTATCCTGTCTGTGACACCTCTGCTCCACCATCACCTTTGATTGAATTTTCCCAAAGGTTTCAAAAGTTATAATGGCGTAAGGGATGAAGAAGGAGAAGGTGAGTAGGCAACACAATTGCATGAGCCTTATTTCCTTAAGAAAGTACATGAGTAACTCAACCTGTTATCAAGTATACAATTCTACAATACAAGTTCTACATTTTTGATGGCTTAGATTTGTAATTTAATGGAATCAGAGAATAAAGCATTTTAATAAATTTTTAAAAATCCTTTGCCATATGGACCAAACCCTTAAATGATATATCTCGACAGATACCTATCAATGCTATTTTTATTTTGTTTTCTTTACACAGAGATAACATCTTTCTCACAAAGGGCTACAACACTTGCCATTTTGAATTAGTTCATGTATTTGAGCTTCATTCACAATTTATCATGTTTAGCTTTATCACAAACTATTTGTAAATGCTGGACACTCAGACCCATGTACATGCAAATTAACACTTACAGTGCAATACATCCTCAGAGCTAATAGATGTTGTGTCTCTGCTGCATAATTCAAAAAGCCATTAAAGTGTCATCACCCTTGATCTGCTGTAAAAATGGAGGTTTTCTCCTTGGCTTTGAATCCATTTCTGTCTTCTAGATGAAATGCCAGATCCTCAGTTGAGCTGGGGTGATTCATTCTAGCTGATGACCTTCCTGTGGAAGCCCCAGTATTCCCCACCAAAATAGTTCTCAAGTCATGCAAAACTGACAAAGCAGAGTTGAGCAACTTCATTTCTTTCTCTCTGCTCAGCACAGACAGTAACGCTAATGCTGATGTGAATTCATGGAACTAAGAGCAAGGCTCAGCTAGATGTCCCAGTTATTGTGTATTTCTAAGGGGATTAAAAAGTTTTTTTTCTTAGTTCTGAAAATTGGCTGTGGAAAAGGGTCAATCTGGTACATTGAGATCCTTCTGGACCCATTTTGTGCTGTTTCAAGACATGCTAATTTATGTGCTAGTGGGACTAAGACGACAAATCCTTTTTTATTTAATTAGAAACATTTAGGATGTTTATCTCCTGTACTTTTACTGTGCTGTAATAATGTCATAATATTTTTTGATTCATCTTCACAACATTTTTTGAACCCATATTTTGAGCTCGTTCACAGACATGAAACTGAGACGTGGAGGGACTACATGATGATTTGTACAAGACTATAAATGACAAACTTTGTTGCAAATAACATAAAATAAAAATATAAAAAATAAATAAAGCATAAATAATCTTAGATTTTCTGATTCCAAGGCTATCTCTCCAGTTTTTGATCAGCTTAATATTTTTTTGTTGTTCCTAACATAAATGAGAGTATGCACCAATAAAAGCTTTGAATTCTCACATATATATTTAACCATTTTGTATCTTTCTTGTTTCTAAAACTATCAGTCCCATCTTACTGAAGTTTTTCCCTTCCTTAGGATTTCATGCGTAAGAAGCATTGTGATACCAAAAAAGTGTTTCAGATATACACCAAAATGTTCTTAGCATTGAAAATTCTTTCCAGATCTTCTGTTTCACAACAGCTCTTTATAAACCAATGTGTATTTATTTTGCTAGAAAGTTATTCAAATAAAAATATTGCAATTCTAATTCTGGTCTCTGGGGTTTTAATCCACTGAGAAACTTAAGAATGTACTCAGTGATTGTGGGATAGTATTTCTATCAGATGCTAGCAGTATTTATTGCATCGTTTTATGAATTTTTATTAATTTTTGTATAATTTGATGTTTATAAAGCACCGTTGCTTCCATTTTCACTAGGGGAGACACAAAGACATCAAACCTCCAAACATATGTTCCTAGGGGACCTAAAAACTGTAAATAAGCAAGCCCAAGTCTGAGCTGTAATCAACACATCTCTAGCAATGAAGAATGTCAATAATTTTTCCTCAGAGGACTTAGTCTTTTCTAAACCCTGCAATCATCTTTAGGATTTATAGTTTGGGATTTTCATCTTTTTATACGGGCTCATTGAATGTGCTAGGAATTCACAAAGTTTTTAAAGTTTTAGTTTATTGTGATTTCTAGTCTATTTAAAACCTTAGACTCCCTACATAACCTAAAGGACACGAGTGACAACAACTGTAACACAGAATTTTTGAAATCTCAGCATCCAATTCTGCGTACGGGTCAGTTTTGCCAGGCAGTGTCTTTAACAAAGCCACATGCAGACTATCTTTTTTTTTTCTTTTCTTTTTTTTTTTTTTTTTTCAGGAATCTCACACAAGTACCAGTTCCTGATTCCTCGAAAAAAAAAATCACCTTCCGGAATTGCCTGTAGTCGGGGAAGAGAGTGGAGCCCCAACCGCTTGGCCAGTTCGGCCGGTTCCATACCTTCTGCGCAGAAAAGCAATGTTTGTTCCGCAGGGCCCTGGCCATTCCCAGCCGATACGCCTGGAGAAAGAATTCAGCGAGCTTAAAGACGTGTCATCACGGGTGGAGCCGGGAGGACTCCCCTTCCTCGGTCGCTGGGCCGAGCTGCCCAGGCAGAAGCCCCCCCGGGCCGGCCGGTAGCCCCGTGCTGCGGCGGAGGCGGCGGGGGACACCGCCACCTGCTGCTGCCAGACGCTGTCGCCGCCGCTCGGGAGCGGGTGAGCCGATAGAGTCAGGCGCTCCGGTTCCAGAGGGATGTTCCAGGTGTTCCCCGTGTCAAAAGGCATGTCGTATGGATTGAAGAAATGCAGGAAACTTGATTGAAATATATACACATATAATTATGTAAATATAAATGTATCACAAATGCACATACGAAGTGCAATACACATACATATCCATACAATACATATCTATATCAATATATATACCAAATACAAATATATATCCAAATACAGGAAATTTGATTGAAGAAATACAGGAAATTAGTGAAAGGCAAAAGCTCTGTCATTTGGATTGAAGAAATACAGGAAACTTGACTGAAATATATAAACATATATTTATATGTAAATATAAATATATCATAAATGCACATACGAAGTGCAATACACATACATATCAATACAATACATATCTATGTCAATATCAATATTTATATCAAATACAAATATATATCCAAATACAGGAAATTTGATTGAAGGCATTCAGGAAACTAATGAAGGGCAAAAGCCCTCTCCCAAGTGATGCCATCATCAATATAACCAGAGAAACTCCAGTTTGGCAATTTTCATCCCAGTTTTGACATCTGAAACATCTGATGCTGCAAAATGCTGCGTGCTCCTTGCTCCTGATGGCCTCCCTTGTACGGAGGGAGACCATCTCCCACTGGAGGTGCATAGTACCTTGTAGGAGATCTCACACTACTGCACATTGCCTGTCTCATTATCAACTCTACTATTTAGCATTTTCTGTAAGTTCTCCCAGATTTTGGCCTTTCCACATACCACCATGATGATGGTTATATTAATAATAAGTTAAGGCTTGTTACATCTTCTCTCAACATTAAAAAAAATAAATTTTGTTCCTTTTTTCTTGTCTGTATTTAAAAAGAGAAAGGGAGCATACTGTGTTGAAAAGTAACTGATATATTTTATTCCTATTCAGCCTTTCTACCATTTCATGTTTTTCTTTCATATTATTTGTTTTAGTCACTGTTACCGAATGTCATACATTTTAGAAGTTTCTTTGACTATTGATTGTGTATGTTCTGACAAGCTCTGAACATATTCCCCACCTCAGAATGTAATTAGGTATTCAGAACACCCACAGAGGAAGTAAAATTAATCTAAGAGAACTGAAAAAGTGAATAATTAAGATAACTGAAATGAATCATTGTTAGTAATGTATTTACATGAGTATTTAACAGGACTAATGCAAATTCATCATATATCTTATAATATATTTATACAAGCTTTTAAACAGGGCTTTAATTTTTTAGTATGATGCACGGATTCTTGTCACCCCCCAAAGCTTCTGCCAAAAAATGAAAAAGTTAGGAAAAAAGATCTCTTTTTAAAATATAGATTCTAAAAATCAATGGATAGGCTGCTTTATTATTTTGATTTTATTTTTTTTAATTTCTAAACACCATTTTTTCTTTCTTTCTTTCCAGTTATAGGACATTCTTAGCAGGATATAGTAAGACAAAGACTTAAACTAATCTCTCAATAGGATACTAGAGGTGGAGATTCTCCTAAAATAGCACATGCTCAATACAGAGTCCTTTTGCAAAATGTATATATGCACCAATTCAGGTGGGAGCATGAGAGCACATTTGTGTGTGTGTGTATGGGTATTCCTGTAGGCATAAATACTCCGAGAAGGGGGTTTGGTCTAAGACCATGGATTTGAAAAGCCTCCAAACAGGGAGGAGCCTTTTTTCAAACCAGAGAGGAGTTAAAATGACAAGGGATTACATGTTTACATGAAGAATGCTGTTATTTGACTTCATGTTGGAGCTCAGCCTCTTCAGCTTATCAAAGGAAAAGATAAGACTTGGCTTCAGTCACAGTTGTTCATATAGCTGCTAACAGACAAGACCTTGATAATCTAATGGTAGACCTTTCTTCAGTCTACCATTCAACTGGGGCATGATTCAAATCCAGAAGTCAATTTTTATGTCTCAATTTTTCCTTCACTTTGTACATTCAGGAAGCTGAGAACATTGCTTGGGAAGAATCATACCTTCTCATGAGGAACATTTATTTTATTACTAAAAAATAAGCATTACACATCTTTTGACACTGGTAGGTCATTTGGCTTTGGCTTGTGTCTGATGATCCAATGCTTATGAATAGTTCTTTTCATAGGTGTGATAGTCACACAATTATTTTTACTTCCACAACTGTTTGTATGCTGCTGTCCCTGCCCCTGTTTATCTCCTCATATCTGATTCTTTCCCTCAACTCCATTGCTATTAGGTTAGTGTAAATCATTGAGGGATCAGAGATATGGGGTGACCTATGCTAAGGTTTTTCAGGTCTTAAAAATATAGATGCTTGCAATTTATGAAAAAGGGAAGTGAATAAGGTACCACTTTCCAATAGAAAAACTCCCTAAGCAGACAACTTGTAAAGAGTTTACTCATAAAGAGGAAGCTGATGTAATAGACTTGGGACTCCATCCCTCTGGGAATAGACCGACTACCATGAAGAAAGAACACAGGATCCCAGTAAGCCGCACGCTTCTAATTTATGCACCTAGCCCACACAAGATGGGAAAAGTTATTTTTTTTCCTCTGTGTCACTTCGCTATTACATTCTCCTGCCTTGCTGTAATGACTCCCTCCTCCAGCAAGAATACCATCAGGCTTCTTTGCTCTCAGTTCTGGAGTTTGGTTTCTGATAGTTGTAGATGAAAAAGTGGGGATGGGGGCAGAAGCTAATTGAGAAAGGACTGTTTTCCCTTGCAGGCTTGTTACCCAAGAATCCCCTCTTTCCTTTTTCACTTAAACATGCTCATGAACATACAAGTGCCTAAATTGGACCTGACTCTCTCAGGTAGAGAGATGCAACACTAATTTATCGGGTTATAGAAAGAAATTGTGATATATGCTCTCAGATAGGTGATGTAACAATCTCACTATCAAGTCTTGTCTTACATGCAAAGATGAAAAACTTTGCTCTAAAATACTGGATCATCCTGCATTTTGCACATCATATAACTCCATCAGACTTCTGTAAGAGTAAGGATCTTGTAAATCTTATTGACAAATGCCGATACTCATCACTAGTGTTGGCAGTACTAATTTGCTATGGACTTCCAAATTCTCCCAACCCATTTCTTCCTCAAAAAGGTTACTTGGGATGTCTGTCCCTTTCTCAGTAGCTATAGACTCACAGCAAATGAAGTTACTTTGTTGTACATTATTTATACAAACTAGAGAAAAAAGAGATGCACAGAGACATTTTTCTTTCTGAACTATCATGCTAGACAGCTTTCTTTTACACTTGTGGAAGATTCTCAACAGTGCCTCATCCTATTTGGCTTGCCTTCAGTCACACCATAAGGAATTAACAAGCTCAGCCTAAACTAAGTGTGACTTCCTGAGGTGGTTATTCCACAAAATGAATTGGGAAACATTGGACAAACAGTGCAAAGAAGCTGATGAGTTACGGTTGTCCCATTGAAAGAATAAGTAAGCAAAAGGTTTTAGTCTTCAAGGACAGACAACAATTCATGAGGACAAACTAGCACCCTTCTAGGTACAGTGCTAACGGCAGGGAAATACAAAAAGGCTCAGTTAGCATTAGCATCCAAAAAGCTCGGCAGCTTTGTTGAATGGCTTTGGACTATGAAGCTTGTGAAATTTTTGTAGGGGTGTTAGCACTTCCTGGCTTTGGCGAGGCAGGAAGTATTGCATAAACAACCCTTATCGTGGCATTTTGGTGTGGTGCTGCCAGTTCCAGTGCCAGCAAAACCCAAGAAGTTCTAGGGGACTATAAATGCAAACACACAGAAGAGAGAAAGTGTTGGAAGTCTCTGAATATAAAGAAAGTATAAACTCATGATGCTTTTTAAAAATTTAAGCCAAAACAAGGCTATCCTAAATTAGTAGCATTTCCCTTAATTTCAATAACGGCATGTATTGAACTGTTAAACAGCCTTGTAAATACTTGCCTTGTAAATATTTAGCAGAAAACATGCAATAAATTATGGCTTTAGTGCAAAGAAACCAGAATCATGTACATTAGAAGGCATACATTAAGAAAAATATATAGGGAATGATAATAATAAGGAATTAATTGATTCCCCAGCTACATCATCATTATTACTGGCTATATACTGACGATGCTTTGTATAAAATGTTTTATTTCTGTCTCCAAAAGACTTAAAATCTAAACTAACACAGACAAAGAACAGATAAGATAAACAGGAAAGGTAAAATTAAGGAACAATAGATAAAACCAATGTACATATATTCCATCTAATATTATTTTAAAATTAGTGTGAATGCTTCCATCACATTTTGCTGGAGACAAAAATGAGTATCTCCATTTGATCATGAGGGAAGTCTGTGGATCGAGGGAAAAAATACTGACTCTGTGGTACACTTTCTTTCAACAAAAAAATATTCTCAGGGATCTTCATAGAAGTAGATGACGAGGGGACAGGATGAAATGGCAGTCATTCTCCATAGTGTTATCTGACCATCCCACTAAGAATTTTGAGTATAATTCAATGATAATGGATAAGAAGTAATTATAGTGATTCATTCACCATAATGAGAAGCTTTCTAAACAGGGGCAATGCATCTACACCCTCAAGGATAGAGAGAAATTTCTGTTAAAACCCACGGTACTTTACTTTCTTTTTTTCCTGCAACAGCACTTATGAAAAACCTTACAGTTATGTGGTGTGGACCTGTCTTCAGAGCTGTAGAGGGCCCTTTCAACAACATGTGAGTATTCAGTGCTGAAAAGTACTTGGCTTTGGCTTTGATTGAAGGCAAAACCCAGAGTAAGTCAAAGCTACTGTGTCTGTGTCAGAACACGTAAGATAAATGATAATGAATGACACAGAGGGTGTAAATCTATTACAGCTCCTCTGCCTCTTTGTTCAAGTTGCAAAATACACGTTCTCCTATTTTAGCTGTCCTTGGTTCACTTCCTCCTATTAACAGCTTACAGCTCTCAGAAACTGTACAGGGACAATTTCACTTGTGAAGCATTTCCTGCAGACCCTGGAGCAGAGTAAGCTGTACACAGCACTATGAGAGTAGGAACACATAATGCTTTCATACATGGGAGAGATCCAAGTATAAATTAATTAATGTGTAGAAAGAATTCAAAGGATGAAGTCCAAAGCAAATTCTACACAGAGACCTCTACATAGATATAAAACAAACCCAACAAAATTTATGTCTTTCTGTGAAGTAGAAGTATTTGCGAATGATGAAAGAGAAAGGGGACACACCAGGAAATTCTTCAAAGCAAATTAATTATTTTGTATATTGGAAAAAAATCCGAATCAAATTCTAAATATTCCCTGAACAGCACAACCACCGAAGCTTGATTTTCTGTGCATTTGTACCCTGGAAACCTCACCATCTACCCAGCTCCGTACTCCTTATGACTGTACAAGTCCTGTGATAAAGCCAGTTCCTACTATGTTCTCAGCCGCTCACGCTCCCTGGCATTATCTCCACAGCACTCCTCTGCCTCCAACTACTGCTTCAGCAAGAGGCAGCATATCCAGTCACTGGTTTCCAGTCAAGAAAGTGCTTACTGGCCAGCCAGATTTTGCCTGCCGACTGACTAGTGACAGGCTAAACAGGACGGATCACTGCTGAGCTCATCATGCAGCCTCTCCCTTCCTGGGGGCACTGCTTGGTGTCTCCTTTCTTCTTCTCTTTCTATTCATCTGATTTTCATGAAGCCTGTTGGAATTTGACCAGTGAGATTTCTGCCTTTCTCCCTAATTTCAAGTAATCTGCAACAATTTCAGCACCAGCTTCAAAAATTATTAGAGGATGCATACACAGTGCAACTGCAGAACTTTATTTCTTGATGACACCCAACTATTAGAAGGTCTTGTAAAGGCTCTTTAATGTTGCTCACAGTATTGGTACCAAACACCATGAATGATGGGATCAATGCTGATCCTCTGACTCATCCTTTGAGTTTGTGATGGGTACATGATAATTCAGGCATAGAACAATAGTAGTGTAACTTTACTGAACCTACCTATTATATAGACCATGATAAATTCTCATACGTGAATTGTGATACTATGAATTATTTTTTTATATATTCAGACAGCTCTTCTACAGAGCAATCTTACAACAAGGAACCTCTGTTTTAATCCAGTGGAATAGCTCAGCTTCAATATACCACAGCAACAAGCTAAATTGATTAAATTTGTACTTTCTGAGCAAGTTAGTTTGGGCATCTGTATGGATAGGACCTAGGATTTAGATCAGTGAATCGTTGTTAAATCTGCCCTTTGGTCTTATGTTTGCTGTGGATTCTCCAAGCATTTGTGCCTCTGAGGAAAATCTCTCTGTGTCTCCATTGGTTGCTCTACAGTAACTCTCTTTGACAGAGCAAATTGATGAACCCCAAATTTGAAAAAGATTTATTTTTAAAGAGAAGCAGATTGATATTTTTTGCTCATTCACTCCTCAACTTCTTGTTAAGATTCCTAGCTGCAGTAACTTAGTTATGGTGTTTATAAAGGACAAGTGATCTCTTGGAATCTTAATGAGATCTGCAGTGACCAAAGAAGAATAAACTACAATCAAAGGCAGGATGAAGTTATGATTATTTTCTAACACTGGCATTTTCACAAGAGAAAGATCATTCTAACTCATACGTAGGATGGATTTTTTGTAGACAATTAAAGAGCTGAAAAAAATAGATGACAAGATGGGAATAATTAAGCAGTTCTTAAGAAACCTTTTGAGATAATGAGTAGGATACTAGTCTACAAATTCTGCAAGCTTGGAAGAGGCAGAAGAGCAAGTATTACAGCTTTTCAGAGGATCTACAAGAAAAGCCTGCAGGGTGTCAGTTTGAAAGGAAAGATGGTAGCAAGCAACTTTTTATAGCTAGAACATAGATGTTGCTGAACAAAAAATGTTCCCACACATCTTCACTTGCAATAGGCTTTTGAGTGTTGAAGAATAATGGGTAGGTTTTGATTTTACTGGAATCTTTGGAGATTTTTTCCCCCTTTCTTTCAGGGGGGGAAATCTGATTATGGGAATCAGATTGAAGAAGAGAACCTGTCAAAAATTTATGTTGATTTGTCAGCAAAAATTGAGATTGGTTTTGTATTCTTTTTGACCTTTTTATGTTGTATAGACTATGGGGAAATGATTGAAAATCTTTACATAGCAATTCACAAAAATAGGGATTTTCTTCTAAAAGCTACTGTGTCAGAAATGTCAGTGTAAGCAAAGCAGATTCACTGAAGCTGTCTCCGATTTACTTTTGGGAAATTTTACTTACACAGTTAAAGATGCAGACAACATCAATAACCTCATAAACTAGAGAAACAATCCAGCAAAACACCAGAAATAGTGTAAATATAGTATAGAAAACAACTAAAAATGAGGCATTTCCAGTGGTTAACTTCCATACTCAGAGAAGTCACTCAAGCAAATAGTGGCTATTCAAACTCAGTAGGAAGAAACAAGAGAGATTCTTTACTGAAAACAATTTGTTTTCAGTAGGGGTTTGATTTAGTTTGTAGGATTTTTTTGTCATGTTCCATCATTTATCAACTCATGTCAATTGCTATTATCTGCCACTTGCAAATACTCAAATTTGAAAGGAAAGTTCAACCTGTGAACTTTTTATCTTGGCCATTTACTTTTTGTTATTCATACTGAGCTACTTTACCTAATTCATATTTGTGTTTCTTCTCTCTGTTGGTTCACTGACACTACCAAAATCTTGGAATATTAAAAAATGGTCCAGTGAAAACAGGAAGAAGACAAAAAGCAAACAAACAAATGAGAAGCTTTTTCCCTTCCTATCCAAACAAGATAACCCAATTAAATAACGGTTATGAGTTATGACTTTAAATCACATAACAAAAAGAGTTGACTGATATTCATAACTTTGAAGAAAGACTTTACCAAAGTAACTCTTTTCATTTCCTTCTTCAATTGCTGTTTGGCTTTTCTAATGTATCAGAATTCCCATTCATCTACAAATATTTATGCATTCTTCTGCACAGCATATGAGGCATGGAGACCCCTCCAAACTAGTAGGTAAACATCATAAATTCACCTTCTCCAGTTCCCTCTCAACTTAATTTGATGTGAAAAACAACTGGATTCTCAAAAGTGTCAGTTTTTTTATGTGTAGGAACCCCTAGATTCAGAAACCTGAGTGCCATCTCTAAGACTTAAAATTTAAATTAAGTTAAAGCCATGAAATATAAACCATGAAAAATCAAATGTGTTCTTAACAGATATTTACTGAGTAATACCAAAATCGAAAGTATTGAAGCTGAAGCTGATCTTCCAAACCTATATCCAAGTATAATAAAAAAGATAATTCTAAGAAATTAAATATAGCCATCAAATTAATTAAAAAAGGTCTAGAAAAGAAGGCTGAAGAAATTTTCCGAACACTGTAGAAGTCTAATGAAGTCATAAATCTGAGAATTCTTGTAAATTTTATGTCACAGAAATGAGCAAGCTAGAGCACAGCAATCATAAAAATTCCAAAAATTCTAGTCTAGGAATCTATTAGGGCATTCGTTTTTAGACACCAACATAAATTTGGAGTTTTGTTAGAAACTGGGTAGTAACATGTGATCTCCAATTATTTATGAGAATGCATTAGTATTCAAAAGTGATTAACTGTTTTCCTACTGAATGCATTGGAAGCCTTTGGTGATCAGACTTTTAAAAATCAAGGTGTTTATTTTGATTTTAAGGAGTACGAACTCAAAATTATATATTGTTTGGAGTTTGATCAGATATGTAAATAGATGATAGAATTGTAATGAAATTTCAGAGCATATCCTTTACAGCTGACTATGCCATAGGCTATAATCCACTAAATCCAATCTCCTAATTTTCTTTTCTTCTTTTTTTTTTCTACACAATCTTAGATAGGAATTTGAAAATCCAGTTAGAAATGAAGAATCTCTTTCTTGGTGAATGGTCTTACTGACTTTTTAGATAAAAATGCAATCAAATATTTACAATGTTGATACTGAGGTTATGAAAGAACAGCAAAATCTATTTACTATATAATTTGTTTTACTTGGTGCCAACAGCTGCTTTATGTTATCAGTGATGAAATCTTATAGAATGGGAAAGAGAGAAGCCTGCTAGATTATCTCATGTGTCTGCTTCCCTCCTCACTGCTTGGAATTTTCCAAATGACCCCTATGTTTATGTTTATCAACCTGAATTCCCCATTTTGCTAGACTGCCTGTTTACGTAGCCTTTTATCACATTAAAACAAAAGCAACAGAGTTTATGCCGTGCAAATGTATTAAAAAATATAATAATTAAATTTTTCCCCCCCATTTTCAGTGTTTTTCCAATAGTTATAATCAGCAACAGCATAAAGAGATAATTGCTGAGTGACAAGGAATAAATTCAACTAAATTGCAGTATGCTAATATTATGCAATATTACATGGTACATGTATTTATTAGCATGAGAGACCTTTCCTCATTTACCTCAGGCCACTTTCATCAGTTTCTTGGTGGATGCTGTCATTTCTGTAAGGAATTGTCTACATAGATATTGCATGACTCTGAGTGTCTCTAAATGCTGATATTTTTTTCCCTCTTTACCTATTATGTTTGTCACAGGAGTCTCTAGCCTGGAATCAACATAAATGAGTGTGTCTGCCAATGTGTGCATGCACAGTCACACAGCCTCATCTGTGAATCTGGAGCAATTAATTACATTTATAGTGAAATATCTGCAGAACATTTGCATGTATGAATTATGTATTGGGCAAAAAGCAATACACTATGGTTTATGCATTTTTGTTCTCATGAGAGTCCCTTTTTAACTGTAATATATGCTGTAAAGTAAAATAGGTATTTATTAATTTGTCTATCATCCTAATGATGAAATATCTTTTTAATTAGACATTCTTTTAGAAGTGTTTTTCAAATAGCTATTTATCCTGGTTTTACCCTTATATTTTCCAATAAATCATCCATTGCTGTTAAATAAATTTTTTGTTTAATATGAAATTATTCTAGCAAACACCAAGAAATAAACAAAATCATCAATGAGTACAGACCAGGGTTTAAAGCAATGAAGTATGCATGAAATATAAGCGTGATATGATTATCCCTCTTATTATGGTTATTACAATACATAATGAGCAGTGTCAGTCTGTTATCTTATCATTTTATTATTTTGTGGATTCACCCAAGAGTAAAATGTAAATGTAGTAGCTGAGAAGTAATGAGTCAATGGGCTGGGAAGCATGATAAAGAAATAATAAGAAGGTAGTATGCTGCAAAGACTATTCTTAGCTAAACTAATTGTATGCTCTGAAATTAACTATCTGCTACAAATATGACAGGTGGCTAAGTTAGCTGTGAAAGAAAACAGAACAGAATACTCAGAAAACCTTTTTTCTTTGCTAAACAACTTTTGGTGACAATACTGAATTAAAGCTTCATATACTAAAATTAATCTGCTTGAGGCTCCTGTTCAGAACTTACTCTTAGTTTTTCACATGCTTTCCTGAACGGGGATGCACCAAAATACAGCTTTAAAATTTTCTTGAATTAGTGCCTGCATATAGAATGACTAACCTTCAGTTTCAGTGCACATCTTTATTTTTCCAAAAAGCAACAAAAACCACCTAAGAAATAACAAATAAGAAAATTTGTTTAAAAAGTGATAAGCTCAACCGTTATTTTGAAAAAAAAACATGAATAGAATAAAAAAATCCCAAATTCTTTAATGATCGATCCAGAATTTGTTTCAGCTCTCTCACGGCGTGTAGCTGTTACGTATACCACATGTGCCATTTGCATGTGTAAAGCTTTGCAGCCTGGAGGAAGATTCCAAACATTAAAACAGATGATATAAATTAAATCTTATGCGAATATCGCTCCCTTAATATTCTAGTTGTTTACAGTTATCACATAATTTTGATAGATTAATACAAACCATTAAAAAGTAATAATTATTATAGCACTTGAGGATAATTCAGAGATTATTTTACAAAATCATGGTCTGCAATACCACACACTCCAATATTCCTTAATTTATTTTGCTGTAGGACAGTACTCAGCCTGGAATTATCTTAGTTAGATGGGAAGAGGGGGCTGTATTATTCTTCAAGGTTCTGTTGCAGGAAACATATTAACATTCATTGACCTTGCAGTGGTAATTTGTACTGATGAGCATCATTATATGACTGGTATATTAAAGGAGCTTATTAGAGGTAGGAAGCATCCTATGCTATTCAGAGACACTATTACCATTTGAGATGTGGCTGTCATGGAGTGTTCACATACAGGAGACATTTAGAACAGTGGAAAAATACTAGAATAGCTTGGCTAAGCCATCAGGTTATTGTAGCTTACAGCTCAACCTTTTCAAATCAGATCTTATGAAAAATTCACATCGATACCTTCCTGGTAAATAAGTATCAAATCTTTCCAGTTTTAACCACAGAACTACTTTCTTTTAGTGGAAGAGTAAAAATTAAAGAGTATAGTGAATGAGAAATACACATTTGGGAGTAGAGAGTCACCCTCCGTTCTGACCATAGAGATGCTGGCCGAAAATAGAACTGTGATTGCAGTATTCTAAATAGAGAGTCACCCTGCAAGCTCTTCTTAGGAGGTGCAACACATCTCATTACCACATTTGGGAAGAAATATGTTGTTAACAGAGGATTTTCTTCTTGTATTGAGGCCATGAATATAATTATCACTTGATAATTTACAGTGTGCCAACTGTTTTACTGCATCTAGTAAGCAATAAAGCACTATAGGGAACATGAAGTTTGTGGCACCTGCAACTCATTAAAAGGGCACTATCAGAAACAAAATGTTTAGTTATCATGTAGTGCTTGGCTATACGCGAGCAGCATTTAGGATTAATCTAGGGATGTTTGCATAAAGGACCACGGGCAACATAAGATGTTCAGAGACTGTATGTTCAAAACACAGAATATAAGAAGCCTTACCAATATACGAAGGGAAATTAATTTTCTTCAGAAGTAGAGCATACCTTCTCTGACATGTCATAGGAAGTTATTTTTCCTAGTGATCTTCTCTCTGTTGTCTCTTGATTCTCATGTCCTGTACACGCTTCTACTAATAAAGGCGTTTACTATGTAACCACAGATGAGGGCATTTTAAATGAATCATTTCACTGATTAAAACAAACTGTGAGGTACATAAAAGGAAACCTCAGCTTTTATTTCTTAACAGAATTAAGGCTTCCCTAAGACAAAGGAGTTATTCAGCTAAAACAATATAGAGTATTTCAGAAGTGCTATGGCAACCTTTCTGTGGCTGGCTCCTTTCAGTGGGAGGGAGCTGCTCAGAGCAGCCACTCCCGTCCAAGCCACGGAGCTTGTCTGGCACACTCACTGTGCACACTGTATTCAGAGTACAAACACCAGCTTTAACTCATGTGCATTGTAAGGACATCCACCAAAGTTGGATCCTGTGTGCTCCAGGTTTCCTTGAGAGAAGAGGCCACTCAAGAAATTCATAGACCTTGCTCCTGGTTGCCCTCCTCATTTGAGGTAACACATGTGCATTCAGGGAATGGGCTGAGAGGGCTGAGAATTGGATTAATTGAGCTGGGCACACAGTAGGAGAGGAGAGGAGAGGAAAAAGTAACTTTTTAAGATGAGCTACTTTCCCCAAGACTGTCCTGTTGGCATTCACAATGTGCACAAGAAGTTGAAGGATTCAAATGCAGGCAGAATACCAGGCAGCATATGGAGGTAAAGAGGGAAGAAAAATCTGGAGCAAGCAATCTTGTGGTACTGAGACCGGGTAGGTAAATGGAAATAGGAATTAATAAATAGGAAAGTTGGTTGAGCTAGGGACAAGAAGTTGGTAAGAAAAATTGAGGAGGCCTGAGAATCTATTGACTGGGAGAGAATGACCTCAAGGTAGAGCTGATCAAAAAAGGATTGCTTCAGTAACTAAACTGAAAATAGGAAGTAAAGAGAATAGGAAAGCAATAGAACAGTTCAGCCAGGCTTAATAACGGCTCAGCCCATATATACAGCCAGAATATACAGCCTATTGAGATAAGACTGACTGGAAAGGTAGATGGGGACAATGAGCTAGACTGATTGTCAGGTGAAGGTTGAAAAGGAGACCTGAAGGAGGGAGGTGGGAAGCCAGAGTAAAGAAAGATGTGAAGGAAGAGGCAGAAAAACAAAGCAGAACAAAAATCTGAATGAAGAAACTGAAAAGGAAGGAGAGAGGTGAGGCAGAAGAGCCTGGAACGAGACAGGTAGTACCAGAAGGGTTAGGAAACCGTGGGATTAATGCCAGAAAGCAACATCAAGAAAAATAGGTCTGGCTGAACAAAAAGATGAAGGCTAGGATGAGAAATGAAGTGGATTACTTGGGTGTCGAAGTACATCATGATGAGACAAAGACAGATTGGTATAGCAGTAGAAATCAGTTATCAGTGTATACTGTTCTGACTGCTGCCCATTAGTAGATGCTCCATGCTGGAGTCAGTATGAACCTGAAGGTTTTAAAATCTCACTTTTCCACTCTTTTTAACAACATCTGTAAATCCTGGGCTACTCTCCCACTCTGCTGCTGTCCCTTCACCATCTAGTAGAGTATCCTGCTCCTGGCCACATCAGCTGAAGTAGCTGCATCACAAAGTTCGATCTTGTAATGACCCATGTGCACAAGGAATAACAGTATGTTGTCCAGGGATAAACTTTCACATTTTCTTTTTCATTTTAAAGACTTTTAAGTTACATACAAAAGAATCTGAAATGATTTGCTAAACCCCCATGCAATGGTACCTGGTAGAGGATCAGCATCACAAGTAGTTCTGTGCAACTTTTAAATCAGTAATTCTTCAATACCATATTGTAAGCCTTTCTGCTTCTGAGAAGAAAGCAATGCTAATGATAAACGTTAGAAGCATCTAGTAACATGGAAGATATCAAGTCTTATGAGTGCTGCCTGTAGATAGTTTGTTCTTGATTCACAATTGCTCATATTGAATGAGTCATCCTAAAGCAGATAATCACCAATCTTCCAGCTATTTCCCCTTCCCACCACCAAGGGCTTTCTTTGTAGGCTTGAATTAACAAAAGGCTTTAAAAAGTAGCTGGGAAATAGAGGAGACTTCTATTTTATAAGGATCAGCGTAAGTAGAAATTAACCTTTCTGTGGGCTAAGTAACCCACTTTTGAATGCTTTTCTATGCTTTCTACTGAGAAACCGGCGTAGGCCTCCCTTTTCAGAATGAGGTGCTCAGTTTACAGCAACATCTTTGTACTTCAGCATTCAAGTTGATGCAGGCATGTAGTATACAGCAAGTAGCAATTAGAGTTAAGCGAAAAAAGAAGAGACCCATATTTGTAACTCATGTTTGAAAACTGATCCAATTAAAGTCTGTTAAATTGACCCATTTTACACTACGCTAACCATGAATAGGGCTCTGGATAGAGTTTTTGGGAGTGTGCCAGAGGAGGGACCATTGAATACACACTTTTGCATATGAAGTGGCAAATATCCCATAATGGGACCAGTTTTCCAAGAAAGAGTTTGAAGCCTAGTCCCCTACTTTTATGTTAGTCAGAGAAGACACTTTTTTCCTTCTTACACATTCACTGAACAGTGCCAAATAATTTTGGACTTGTGAAAATGGATGGAAACTCTTATCTGAGAGTATTTCCTACTAATAAATTATTCTGATTGTGTTTCTTCCCACACTTTTCTTTCTTTGTCCTTCTTATCATGAGGCAAGCGTAAGAAAAAAGCAAAAAAGAATAGATTGTTAATTGTAACAGACTGATTACTATGGAGATGTGTTAGCATCAACATGAAGCTGATCAAGATCAGAAAGTCCTTTCTGTTTTGTGGGGTTTGTAAAAATAATGACAAAATCAAAATTAAAAGCGTACAATTTATTATTTTTTAAATTATCCTCAGTCTACTGGATAAAGAATAAACATCCTGGACCAATATAATCTGTAAAACTTGCCTTAAAAGAAAACAGCCATTTCACACAGTTTTTTTTCCCCGCTGCAATGGAAAAAAAAGATAATCATATAAAAATAAGCTTTCCCCCCCTCCTATATACAGCTCTGTCTCAATCCTTTTTAACTGTTGAAAGAAAAGTAATTATTATAGTAAGACTAGGCACCTTGTGAGTTCTTTAATTGCACCTGGCGCAATAGGTACAGTTCTGTCTCCCATAGTAGTGATGCAGAATTTAACTCAGTGAGCCAAATTTATTCTGTGTGACTCATGTGTCTTCAGCAGAGCTATAATGGGAATTAGTTTGTTCCAATAGACTTAGCTGTTTCATAGGAATGCCACATACTTTTACCATTTTAATTAATATTCCAAGACTAAACTCCAGCTTTCAGCCCTCAAGCACTTTCCATTTAATTCACCATTTATTGCTGTTACAATCTCTTTTGACGCAGTCCATCATTCAGATTACTGTTCTCAACTATGTTTTATAAATTGCCCAATTTCCTAAATAACAACAATCATCTTTTTTCATTACACCTTAGAGGAGGAGCCATAATGTAGAAGCATTTTCCACCTTTTTCTTAGCAGAAAGTTATGAGAATTTCTCTCCTTTCTGGACAAAATTCAGCTTTGAGATTTCTTCCTAACACTGCATCAGAAGTCATGCTGCAGCAGCTTAAGTAGGAATAGGATTTTTCTGTTATCACAGCAGTGAATCAGGACTGCTTGTAATATTTGCTTCATGGCAGCAGAGAACTCTTAGGTTGGATTTTATGAAACATTACTGAGGAAAGCAAAGCAGCAACAAAACTCAGAGCAGCAGCAGCAGATTACTATTTCAGTGACAGTGCTTTGAATAATTATTTTCTAACTCCCCTGCTAATTTCTCTAACTCTACCATCCTGGAGCAAAGGAATCAGTTTTCACTTCCAGAGATGGAATGTCAAGCCCAAAGCTGTTAGCTTTACCGTGCTTTAAAGAGGACAAGCCTGGACTTTTTTGAGACCCAGGGGAAAAAACCCACAAACCGACCACTGAATAGATACATGAATATCTACTTCATATCATAACTTGGCTTTGCCAGTTTCCAGGTACAGGGACCCATAGCAAAAGTCCTATAAAAGCAGTTAAGCCTTTGCTAATATTTAGGTACAGGAGTATCATGAGACAAAACAGAAAACCAGTATCTGTAAGACCCAATCTTTTAAGGTTCTTTTGTGTCTCCTTATCATAATAAATGAGTCTCCTTCAAGCAGTAAGAAATCACCACTTTTTTCTATCCTGCCCCTCTTCTGCCTCCAGAAGAGAGAATTTATCTGTTTTCTTGCCTATGAGCAAGAGTGAATGTGCTCAGAGCCTGAGGTTAGCCAAGATCAAAAATTCAGAACAACATTAAACCTAGAAGAGTAGTTAGAATGTACTATGAAGAAAGATATTTACTCTCCCCTTTTCAGAAACATCCAAGCACAAAACCTCAGAAAGTTCCACCAAAAAGAAGAGGAAGCACCAACTAAGCTGATACTCTGCAGCCCAATCTTGTGCTGCTTGCCTACACAGTGTCCCCCAGGCTGCAATCTGGGTGGGCTTGTACTCAGAGCACACATTGCAGAGCACTGCAAAGGCTTCTCTATCTATTTACTCTCATTGTACTTCATCCACTAATGTAAATCTTTCCAAAACAATATCCGAATTGTGCAGTCATAAATGCATAGGCTGGCAAATCTTCTCAGCTGCATGAGTCACTTCAATTGCATGTCTGAAAATTGTTTCTGGATGAAAACATTTACATGTCTAAGTCTTAAACTCTGTGCTTCACTGTGCAGCCGTTGAAAATTCCAGCCCCAAATATTCTTATTGGATAGACCCTACTGCATACTTTATTCAAACTGCATACCAATAAAATCCTCAGAAGGAAAACTGCAAGAATGTGAACAGCCCACTATGTTTTTCAGAAAGAGAAGATTCGGAGATAACCATTACTTCTTCAGTCTCAGGCTGTAAAGGTACATCCCATCACTGACTCTGCTAATAACTATTAGGATGGATTATTGTTACAGCTGCTAATTGGCAGCTGGATTTGAACACTTCAATAGCTTTGTGATTGGCTGCCATCTAGTTATTACAGAAATTGATAAAATACACCGATGTGGTAAAGCCACAGTAACATGAAACTAATTTTTAGCAATACGGCAGACCCCCTCCCACATTTATCTTGCTGCTTTGCAGTTTCGAAGGAGCACAACAGGACAGAGAACAGGAGGGAAATGCCCAGCATGTCTGGAAAACCTCTCATTTCAATCTTTGCATGTACCCAAGAGGTGAACATTAACAAGGGTTGGGGAATGTGTTCTCCTTGGAGTGAATGCTAATTTAAACTTCCACTGTGATCTGATATGCCTTAAAATGCAGCAAATCCTTTATTTATGAGTATAAAGGCCATGAAAGGGCTTTAGAATCTAACCCTAGGGGGCTCTTCAAGTGCATGAACCCAGCAATGTTTAACACTTACCCTTACTCTTGAACAGTTGCTTGAAAAGGAGAGAGAAAAATACCTGGTAGACGCCCTCTTTTCCAAACAGTTGAGAAAGCTTCTTGTATGAAATGAAATAAACATTTTCTTAAGAAAATGTTTGCTGGTACTGTAGCTATTGCACTGTGCTATTTAGTATTCACATTTCTAGAACAGAGCTGTTGCATACATTTTTTATGACATAATCTCTCACATAAATGCAGTTTTTGGAATGCTGACAGGCCAATAAAAAAACCTTGCTGTATTTGGGGAACAAATAACATTTCTCATCAGGTCTCATATCTAAAAAGTTATTAAATGTCTCCTTTGATTTTTGTGATTTGGTTTTTCCCAAGGAAGTCAATAACACTGGCAATGAGACTTTATATATATATACACATATATATATAAATAAGATGTATTCTAAAAGCTACAAGCAATTAAAAGGCAGTGCATTCTGCAAATAAGATTTGAAATATGTTCCATTAAAAAGAAGCATAATAAATTAATTCTGTGAAGCTGATGCAGAGTCAGATAAAGTACCCTGAGATGAATAGTTATACTTAAGTAGATTTTGATTAGAAATTTTTTTGTTGACTTATATCTTGCTTCTGAAAGTGGTTGTGTTGCTGCTAATAGGACTACAGATGAATTTTTTCATAAGACTCTGGTGATCCTTTGGGATGATACAAGACACCAGGACAGAGTATTCCCAGCAGTCTGCTTTCCTTCCTCCCCTCCTCCACTGCCCAAGGTTAGCATCCAGACTGGCCTCAGTAAAAAATATATGCTGAATCTTCATCCCCAAGGTTCACAGCCGGAAATACTAGCATCAGCTGCCATTGGTCTCAAGTTAAAATAACACGTCAAATAGTGAATGTACAGAAGACTTGCAGGCTGACAGGCAACAGGTATTTGCTTTTACCTCTTTGTTCCAATGGACACTATTCCCTTTAGCACAGGGACAGACTGATGCTGGGACTGGGAAATGATAAAAACATCCCTCGCTGCAGGACACACCTGCCAGGCTTGTCTCCAGGCATCCCAAGACTTGTGGTTCTTGACAAACTTCAGTATTAATTAGTGCAGCATTGCTCTGACTCTTCCTGAAATTATGAAGCATACAACCACTACCATAGCTCCTTATTTTCATTAGTGCTTCCTTCTTGTAAAATAAAAGAAAGCATTCTAATAACACACAACTATGCAGCATGTTCAGACACATCTAATTAGAAGCTGCTTCACACTTATTTCTAAAACACTTTGTTAAAAAATAAACTCAATTTCCAGTATAAACCCAGCCTAAATGTTATAGGCTGTTTGAAAAGGGAATACCTTCTCTCTATTTAGCTATTTAGCAGCTATTTAGCTGCTACTATTCCCTCCTGAAAGCCTGAGCAAGGGTAGGAACTATTGGTACCTATTCTTTAGCTTTTTTGACATCTCCAGTAAAGTAAATATTCAGTTCCATTTAAGCCCAGTCTGTGGGCCCAGTCCCTCCTGAGCAAATTTACCAAACCAGCAAGCTATTCCTTTCTCAGAGTGCTTCCACTTGGAGTCCTTGTTTTCCTTTTTTTTCCCTGACAACCTACACGTGAAGTCACTGATAAATCACTGAGGACAGTAAGCACCTCCAAGTCTGTTTGGGAGCTTGATAACTCTGTCCTGTTCCATAAAACCAGAAGCATACACTCCAGTCTAATCCAAGAACTGGAGATAATATCCAAAATGTGATATGTCAATTTCATTGGCTGAATTAGCAAAACCATTTTTTGTATCATACCCACTAGTTAATGGAAATCGGGTTTTACCCAATAAGTATATGCATAATTACACAGAAGGAACATTGTACCAAGCAATTAATTTCTGTGTTGAAAAATACACAGATGTGGAACATGAGGATTGGCACGCCATATAAGATTGGTCATCTAGGGCTTCATCTGTCTTAGATAGTGGTTAGTACTTCTTCAGTTACATCTTCATCTTCATCATTACATCTCAAGTAATGATGAAGAACCCCTGAAATGAACAGCTCTGGACTTGACCATGAAAAAAAAATCGTAATAACTCTCCCTTAGTCAGCAGAATGGTTCTGTCTAAGGGAGAAAGTTAAGAGGAAAGTTAAGAAGTTCAGGGTTTAAAACACCTCATAAATTTTTACAAAGATTGAAGATGGAAAGGATGAGGAGGTTAGAATAAATTCCTGATGTTTATCCTGCATGGAAAGACAACAAAGATTCATCTGCATCATGCAATGAAGTGGCAAGGAAGGAGACTAGCACTCATTCTGAATTAAATTGATTTATCTACATTGCACAGTAAAATAACCATGAAGTGGTATTAGCTAGGATCCCATAATTGATCCTATTATAAAGAAGGAGAAGACAGCAGGGATAGACCAGCAGGGGCACAGCACCACCTGTCATTCTGCTTCCTGGATATGAGTTGGCTCAGTTATCTTGAGTTTTGTGAAGAGGAAATACACAGCAAAAGAGGTGTAAAACATCGAACTCACCTCATCTCAGTCACAGAATTTCTAAATTAAGATTAAAATTCAATGTCTGGATGAGCCATAAATCCTGAGGGCACTTGAAACTGTTGTGTAAGAGAATGTGAATAACTAGCTTTAGCTTTACAACTACTAATAATAGAAGCTATAGTAACATTGAGGTCTTATAATATGTTACACTGATAATTTCTTGTACTTTCTTTTGCTTTTTATTGTAATACCCTCTTTTAAAATCCCCTTAAAAACCAATATAAAAAGTTATTATATGAAATTAATATGCATTGTAAATGGTTACAGCTTCTCTAAGAGTCACATGTATTTTTACCATGCCAAAGTTTGGCCAAGGACTTAAGTTTTCTGTATGTCTTGAGATAATTTTCTCTATGAGAGGACTTGGTGCGTGGGGAAACAAGCTATTTAAGGAAAATTACATGAGCAGAAAAGGAGTGAACAGTGACATAAGCAATATTAGCCTTGAAAGTAGAAGAATAGCCTTCAGTAGGTGACATTCTGGACCAGCACTCCATCATGAGTTAATCCTCTGCGGTTCTGCAGGTATCTGAAGGGCAATATGTCGTGTTACTGATGGCAATACAAGGCTGAACTCAGTATCTTAAGAATCTCTTTTCCATCTCATGTTCCTACATTTTCTCCTCTCATATTGAAAAGGAACAGTGCATTTGTGTGCCTCCTGAGGTGCAGCATAGTTTGAATCAGTTTATGCAGTTCTTTGGCATCTTACAGTTTCTAGAGAGAAAGATAAAGTAAATAATCCCTATCCAAGATCACTTTAGCTTCAGCAGAAAGACTTTTGTAACATTCAATGGATTGCACATTAAGAGCCCTTAATGCAAAGCAGGAGAGATCCAAACTGTACTGTGCAGATAATTTCTGGGTGGTATGTGATTTCAGGCATCCACAGTTTATCCTGTTTATGACTTCTCAGAAAAGGAGAAGCTTCTTCTAAAGTATCTCAAGAGAATTCAGACTTATGGAGACTGGAGATGTTTGAGCTTAAGGGGATATTTGATAGGGGCTGCAAGTTCTTCCCAGAAATTTCACCCTGCATGAGGAAAGTTTCCCAAAGGTAGGAGGTATCTGAGCCCGACAACCTCATAACTAGCTCTCTACCAGAGGAAGCTTTCCTTTCTTTCTTCCTTCTATTTTAATAAAACTGTTTAGGAATCTCAAAGCAGGACAGACCCCCTATTGAACGCAGCACAGCTGAGGCAGAGAGGAGTTGTATATATGTGGCAGTAATTTCAGACATGTTGAAACTTATGTTTTGACAAACTGAATAGTGTCAAAGCCAGAAGCTGCAAAGTTTTTCCAAATGGTAAATGCTGTGGTAAATGCAGCTCACTACAGCTGATGAAAAAGAAAGAATCCCTGCCATGCAATTTGTACAAATATGCAGTGACATATTAAGCATTATTGTCATTAAAATGATGTTTCCTACCTTGGGATAGGCATGGGTCTTGTAATGGGAGTCAGTGAATCAGACTACTCTCACACATGTAGGTATGTAAGACTACTTGCTACATACATATAAAGATTTCCTCCTTTCTTTTGTAAAATCAGAAAATAATATAAATTGTGTTGATCAGAGTTCTGACATGCAGGCATTTATATCTCACTGCCAGATTTATTATTACTTTTGAATAGTAATTTTTTTTCCTTTCTCTCAAAGTGTTGTAGTGGTTAGTTAATTGATATTTGTGCAATTCCATGGATACAACATATACTGTGCATAAATGAAGAATTATCTTCTGCTGAAATGCCATTCTTTTAAAATAATTCAGCAGCTCATTAGTTCACTGAGTGCAGCATCTGAAGTCATAACTTAGGAAACATTCACAGCACTCTTCTGCCCTAGACATTGTATGAAAGACTAACATCTAATTCCATGAAAGGCCTACTATATGACAGAGAAAGCAAATTGCTTCCTAGTTCTGTAGGTGTAAACCAGGCTTTGCTCAGTATTGTCCACGTTTACCCCATGCCTGTTCTCAAGGGCTAAAAAGAAAACATTTCATTCTGACGTAAGTTCACTTCACTGAAAAATTTTCAAACATCATCTTTACTTCTCTACTTTTCCAAACTACCAAATTAAAACATGACAGAGTAAAAAGGATAAATGAATATTCTTTCTTGATTTTCAGTGGAACTCTTTACTTAGTACTGCAGACCTAAGTATGTAGACAACAGGCTAAATCCAGGCTGGGTTTAAGGGCTGATGCAATTTATCCAGCAGCTTATCCTGAGTGGAAATTAAAACCACATACTTTATACTGGCTTTGTATTTGAGTGCCAGTTGATAGGTGGTCTTACATTACATTCCACACTACAAAGTCAGAAATTTAACTCTCCCTGAAAGAAACAAGAAAGATATGCAGATTGCTCACAGTCATTGTCATTTGACCATCAAGCTGCAGATTTTCTCAGAAAAAAAGAAGTATTGTATATGCCAACAGTTGTAGACACTAAAATAAATTCTTATGACAACACAGAAGGGAAATCCTTATTAATTTAATGCCTCCTTGATTTCCTTCAAGTTATCATTCATTCTCGTAAAAGACTAACCATCATAAAAACATATTCTGCAAACACGTACTAGCCTGTAAAATGATTTAGAGCAATTACTTAGCTCCATGCAAAGGTGACGTGGATATACAGGAAGGATTACATGTTATCCACAGAGGGCTGATTACATGGAACATACCGTGGTTCTTCATATCTTTTTTTGACAACTTATTTAGTCCGGGCTCCTTCTGGAGGCTGCATTTACCTATTTTTACATTTGTCCTAGAAAAATAGGATTTGGAAACTAGAAATCACTTTCATGCTGTGAGAAACTCTCTAAAGGGGCTTTTTGACTTTTCTGAAGACTACTTTGCTTAAGGTTGTGGATTTTCCTGCTGTTTGCCTGCTGGATGATTATATCAGTGAAAACTCCTAGTTTAGGTGATTCAAACTATAATTTGTACTTGGAGAGCTTACTCAGGTTTTCAGTAAGGATAAGCTGCAGAGGGCAATGAGTGATGTTGTGTGTTGGCATTGCCTGATGTACCTGTACTGCTAACCGGAATAAAGGCTAATTCTCGGTGTAGACCATGCATAAGTTATTATACAGTAAACAGTAAACTCAAGCTTTCAGTAGGGGTAGAAAAAAACAGCAATATGTCCGAAATTCGGCAAGGTTTTTTCAGTTTCTTTTGCAGGGCTGCTTAGAATTTCACCCTACAGAATATTTCAAGACTGGCAATGTTTTTCAGGGACTGGCTTGCAAAATCAAGTTTTAGCTTGGAGTTTTACAGGCTAGGAAATACTGATACTAGGAAAATGTTAACAATACGCCTCTGAAGAAGTGGTGTCCCCTGAAGAATAAGACTGAGAGCAGGATGGAAAAGAACACAAGAATGCTCCAGTTGTATTCCCCAAAACTCAAGTTGATGAATGTTACTATTACAAAGTCACAGAAATGCTATGCTCTGGGTCTGGTTTCTCTGAGCCCAGTCCTCCACAGTCAGAAACACCTACAGTGATGGTGTTGAACATCTGTCATCTCAATTACAGTTGTTTTCTGCTCCATTTTTCTGTATCTGTTTGTGATCCCACCTTTCACTTGTATCATAAGCTTCCTTTAGCAGGTAATATTGTACTCAGAGTACACAGTGGGAGTATAACAAAATGCAGTGAAATTACCACGGGGAGACTTAATCTGTAACTAAATAGCCAAGGTATTATGATAGTACTAATAAAATAATTAGATAAATAGACGTGTGTGTGCAGGTAAATGCATGTAACACCTTTCATAGAATTTTAGTATAGTATGTTATACTAAAATGCATTCAGATTACATGACGCTTTGTATAGGGACTGGCACTGGGCTGAACTTTTGTTAATTTCTTAATTTATTTTTCTAACAGCTAGAAAACCAACAGATACTATTCAGAATGACCTTCTTATGTTAGGACTGCAGTTACTAAAATAAAAGAAAAAAACAAACATCACAAACCTCCCACAAAAATATTGAAGAAAAATTCCTTATATCTTCCTCACCTCAAAATGAATACCTGTTGAAAGATAAAGCCTGCACAGAGCTAAGCAAAAATTTCTTACAGATTTCTCTTCTCAATGCTCATGAGTCATCCCTTACATAAGCATATAAGGGATACTGAATATAGTAGGTGGGACAACTGTGACCTGAGGTAAAAAATCTTCACTGGACATACGAAGGGTGAGTCTGCAAGATCTCTTTTTTAGGCTTTTCCGTTAGCAATATTGGCTTCCAAACAGTACTTGACCCTAAATATAAGTATCAGTAATAGTACCTATTCTATTTACCTTTTGTTAAATGTTACCAAAATCTGAAAACCCATATGGCAAAATACCCCTGCATTGTATCCATACTGAATTCAAGATTCCTATCTTGATCTTTGAAGACCTTTGGACTTGTTATTTCGAAATGGTCACAGGAACTATTTGACCATGTTGTAAGAATGGATTCCATATTCCTGTGGATTTCCACAGATGTAGCTGTTCCTCAGAAACAATAAAATATTCAAATATGAAACAGCTGTGGCTAAAAGACACGGAAGAAAAATGCAGGGCATATATCATTAGCAGTATAACAACACTCATTAGGATTAGTAAACATACGATGACATTTGCTATGCACTTTCTACACTCCTCCACCTGTCTGAACAGAAGAGAATGGGAGAACCAAAGGGTAAAACCCCTGATTAACATTTATGGCAGAGGCATCTTCTTTTTAAGGTACTTAAACACACTATAATGGCTGCAGCTGCCAAAATGCTTAGGTATATCAACTGGATAGATCAGGTAGGTCAGAGTGGAATGGAAACATGAAATGTTGAATGGAAAACACAACAAAATTAATAGTTATATCTTTCACAAGGACTGCAGGTTAATGTTGCTTTTAAACATCCACATTCATCTGTGATAACCCTTTGTTAGAGAAGGCCAATCTCCAGCACTTGTACACAAGGTATTTATTTCCTCGGTTTGTATCTTTACCTATTTTAATACGCTAAACCACTTTTTGGAGAAGAAAAAATAATTAGTCTTCTGAATAAGGGAGACAAGGCATTTGATATATTCCAAATACTTTAAGTTGTTTTCTCTGCCCATTCTCTCTAACCCATCCCTAATCTCTAATTACTCTGCATAATATATTTCACAATAAACAAGAGTCTTAATGCTGTAGTCATCAATTCACTTCAGTTGCACTTACACATATCTCAATACCAGCTGTTGTGTTTTTTGGGATTTACAGCATTTTGAACAAGCCCAGAATTTCCTAACTAGCTACCTGTGTGTAAACTGTTAATGCAAGGCCTGGCCCTTTTTTTTTCCCTGAGTCAATCACAGTAGATGACCTTTAAGTTTCAGTTAGCTTCTCCATTTTTCCTTTGCTCCCAGATGAAATTACTTTTAAAAACTTGCTTATGTTTTAGTCAGGTTGTCAAAAGTGTGTATCATTATTTTATTAAGAAACATTGGTTTTGAGATTCTCAGATGAGTCTGAACATGTATGCAAGCACTGGTTTTGGAGTAGGACAGATTAAGGATCTATTCAGTGTTTCCCAGTGTTTACATCTAAGCATAAAGCACTGATTTTTGAATAATCTTTACCAATGGGAATACAAATTTGCTTTGTTGGTACTCATGATTCAATAAATGCATGATTATCTCTTATACCTATACACGTATGCAAACACTAAATTAAAAAAAAATGCTCCTATGTCTAAACTATCACATACAGAGGCACAGGTGTGCAATGTTTATGCATATAGATTTATGCCACCAAAAAAAGGTCATAATATATACTTTAATTCTCAACTGAATATATTTGGCACTCAATCTCTGCTACTTCCATTTAAGGCTGTAGTACTGATGGGAGCTATATGGAGTTTCTGCCCAAATTACATATGGGATAAAGTAGTCTATGTTGTACCAGCCAGCTATGTTCCTTCAGAGACTCCACTGTAGCTGAGAATTGCTCAAACAGTCTGTGTTACTTATTTTGCTTGGCACAATCTCCATAGCTTGGAGCTGTAAGAAGAGAAAATAGAAAGTGGTTTAGAAATGAGCTGTGCTGATCTTAAGTCTCGTGAGGACGCCTCACCAAGAAGGGGTGACACTCTGCGAGAATACTTGGGGCTGCCTTAAAACTAGGAAAATGGAGAATAATCATAGTGGTTCTGAGTTGCTGGTCCAAAGAAAGGAAATAGTGCCTCACTGTTTGTATGGATCTGATCCAACATCTTTAACGTCAACATAGACCGTTCGTTGATGACAACTAGGGCTTATGTCCTTAAGTTAACTATGACACTCATAATTGCAAGGAGGGAACTTGCAAATTAGTTTCACAAAGAACACAAGCCACAGATGAGAGTACACATGCAGGTACACACGTAACACGTGAAAATACATCTTCTTTTCAGAACTATATAAATAATTCACAGAACTCCACTACAAAGGGATCAGGGCTTCCTTCACACAACATGTGATAATGTCATATTTACTATCAATTTTTCTTGATTCTGTGTAATTACTATGCTACCCTTCTACTCTGCTTTAATTAACAAGGTGTCCTATCCCAAAGACTGCAACCCTAGGGTTCTTTCAAACTATATTAGGCAGCTAAAATATGAAATTAAAAGAAAACAGAGTTCCGGCCAACAGAAACAAGTGACTCATTTCCTTGTGAAAACACACAAGGTTTATGTTACTCTGGCAACGATGCTCACCATTCCAGAATAAAGTCTCTTTGCTCCCTTCAGAGCTTTTATATATTCCTGTTACAGTCTATGTTCCACTGTGACCTAACATTGAACCAAGTTATTCAGTTATTCACAAGAGACTGAAAGTTATGCTTTAATTTAGATAGATTCTAAGTCTGCTCCTTTGAGAATGAATTAATAAATACATACATTCTTTTTCACAGTGAGAATTTCAGATGAGACAAGTTGTTTCTGAAGCTCATTGGTAATACAGCTGTACCAGAACTGTGTGTTTTCATGATAAAGTTGAACGTCTGTGACTGCATTCGCACAACCCTGCAAGCAGCAAACGCATGAGCACTCCAATGGCTGGTTTTCACAGGCAAGTTGATTCAATTGTATCACATATGCCATAATACAGGTTAGAAACAACCCCACAATTTATAATCTCATTGTGAAATTAGTCACATGTTTCAGGAGAGCACCAGCATAACTGGGATACAGAAATTGTGCCCTTGGGAATCCATGCAAAAAAAACAGTTTTCTAATACAGCAGCTCTCTCATATATAAAGACTTAAATTCGTGATGCAGTGTGAAAGAAGTATAAAGCTCTAGTTTCAAACCAAAACTATAACTTGGTGTTTGTCACTGAATTCCTTCAAGATGTGTCCTTAAAAGATAAAGACAGCAGATTGCTACTTAACTGACAAAACAAATTTTCAGCTTAAATTTTGAAGCTGTTGCCCATGTATTTGGAGATTTCTCTGGAGTTAAAAAGGAATTCAGTGGATTTTGTCTGCTAGAGTTCTTGCTTTTCTTGACAGGGAAGTAAACTTCAGTCTTAAAAGAAGCATTTTCATGGGAGACTGTGAACATTAAAAGTTCTAAAATACTGCCTAGGAAAACTCCCACAGAACACATGATGAGCAGAAATATATTGCCATAAACTGCTGTAGAGTAGCTGAATTTGAAAGCCATATGTCGAAAACTGGAGTTTTATGGCATTTATGTGCACACATAGGTGTTCAACTTGAATGGCTTCATTTGCCCACCTCTAACATTTTCGTCACTCATGTGCAGCTGTGTCATGTAAACTGTCTTGGAAAACTTCCATTAAAGTCTCTGAAAGCTTTGCTATCATCCTCCAAGGGATCCGGGTTTTGTCTTTGCCCCTGAACATAGCAGGAAAGAACAGGCAAAATGCCACTTTGTGCCCAGGTAATGATAGAAACATCTTCATTTGTATTCAGAGTTTCTCCATTTCAAAAGCATTATATTAATGTTAAGCTGGAGTTTCATAAGAAGAAAGTAGAATGTTAAACTGAATTTGGAAAAAGATAAATGAAAGCTTTCCCTGAAAAACTATTGCTTCTTAAATAAAACCTTCCCAAAATCACTGACACTTTTAAAATGCTTCCTGGGCTTGGCTAGAATCTCATTAAATTACTGATCTTCACGATGGCTTTGACAATAAATTCTATGATTAAGCTGTGGAACCCACAGCCATGAGTTAAGACCAAAGCCAAAAGCGTAGTAGAATTCAAAACACGATTACACATCTTCCAAGTTCTTGGCTCCAGTTCTTTCTGTTGAACGTTGCTGAGACAGCACAAAGAAGATGGAAAGAAGTCTTAAAGGGGCAGATGTAGCTTCCTCGACACTGAAAAATCCTTGACTGGGGCAAAGCTGCAGAAGATTAGAGTAATGCCACCCAACACCAATTTTTCATTGCCAGAGATAGGTCAGGATCGAAAGATGGTACCTCAGCTGTTTCAGATGCTGTGTATCACACAGCACACCTTGTAGACACATTTCTCTTCTCACAGTTTATTGGGAGCATTCTGAGCACTGGTGAAGAAAAATATTTTATATGCACAGCAAAAATCAGGATTAGATGGGCTAAATTAGATAGGACCACACTGTTCTGAGACACACAAGCAGTCATGTTTCAAAGTAAAAGCTGTCTGCTAGCTAGCTATTGAAGACAAAGATTTTCTTTGTCTATGGCTTCTTGCTTGGTTCACTCAAATATCTGGAACTGGTCATTAACAGATCCGGGCTACATGCTTGGATATTGGAGGGACTGCAGGTCTCTTTCCACATGGCAGCTCCTCTGCTCCAGTTCTGTTTTCACATGGTGACGCAGTGCCAACATCCAGACAAGAAATGTAAGCAGAAATGTTTAGTCTTTCTTTTCATCTTTAATAATTGAAACAAACAAGATATAGCAGGGTCACCAAGCAAAAAATCCTGCTTTTTGTAAGTGATTAAAGGGAAAAGGGTTCTTTCATACTGTAAGATCCCACAGTACTGTGTACTGCCATAAGCATTCTTGGATATTACAAGGCATTGAGCAAGTACTACATAATCAGCATGTGCTCCAAATGCTTGTTATAAAATATGCATAAGCTGTAATTGCCTGTGAAAGCTGAATGTTGATAAGAAGAAATAATAATTGTGGTTTTGGCCTTGATCCTTAAAAAGACATGTCTCGCACTAATAAAATACAGTAGCTAATACAGAACGCGTTATTAGTTTATGAGAAATGAAATAATTCTGCCTAGACTAAATTGACAAACTGTACCCACAGTGTATAAATATATTAAAACGGATAAAATGGCACTAGTTTACATAAGCCTGACGCATAATGTTGGTTGCTATAAACTCATGAAACTGTAAGAATAAATTTCATCACGTCACATACTGAATATCAACTCTGTTACTCTGATATTGCTGGAACATCCTTATAGGATACAAGTACACAGAAAGAAAACATTGTTTGACTGCAGTCAATGGCAAATGACAACAACAAACTATCTCACTGACATCTCTGATTCCAGCATGAGGCTAAGTATTATTAGCAATAGCTTGCTCATTACAGTCATTTCTACATTTCTTTATATTTTTCCAGAGTGAATGTTGTCAGGGTAGTAGCTGCAAGCATGTGCCAAACCATTTCTGAAGACTACTTTCCCCTAATAGGCTAAAAAATAGGAGAGACCATACTGTACAGCAGCTGTTTTTCACATCCACAAACCTCCCCCCATCGTTTGTCCACAATTTAACTGACAAGAAATAGTTGCTGTGAGTCAGTGGTTATGGCTGGAGAGATTTTTCAGATATATCTTCCAATATGAGGGCAGAGACAACTAGTTCCTATCCCCAAGAAGCCTGAACAGGCAGAATAGTATTGAGATGACTGGTTCGTTTTGACCTGTTTTCCTGAGGAAACAAGCTACTCCTTTTGTGCTAACTGGAGCAGTTTTTCCCCAAGAACCTGGCAACATTACTAGGTAAAATAAATTACAATAATCAGCCCTGGAGGTCGCAAATGCACAGATCAGGAATGTATTACACAAGGGTCCTACTGGCTCTCCAACCACTTTTTTTATTTTTTTTTTAAAGTCCACTTTAAAGGACTGTTTTTACCTGCAAAAAACAGTCCTTTTAACAATACTTTTTGCTGCCTGTACAAAAACCAAAGGCAGTGGGAAATATATTTTTCTTTCTCTAGTTTAAATAACCTGCAAAGTTCAGTTGTCAAAAAAATGTAAAAAAAACATGACTCGTGCCCTACAGTAAACAGTGCCTTGAGTGAATGCTTGTGTTAGAACGAATATGCACATACAGTTTGGTTTAGGAGTGCTATAGGAGTCACAGTTAGGAGCTTTTGGGCTTTGCATGGATTTGTTGTTAAAAGAAACCTACTGCCAAAGCAAGTAACAACAACATTAGTTAACTGAATGGGTAAAAAAATCTTGACAATGCTTATTTGAAAGAGTTGATGGCTCTCCATACCTTTAAAGGCAGGGATAACACTTTGGAGATCAGTGTCTGAGTAACAGAAGGAGGCTGTTTACTGAGGGCCAATGTTAGTAGTGTTAATGCCAACGAAACTGCAGCCCTCCCTCAGTACCCAGAGGCCACGGGTGTAAACTGTTGTGGCTCTGCCCTGGCTACTTTCTGGGTAGAGGATCAGGGCATGAAACAGGTATTGCTGGAGAAAGCTGAAGTGCACCTCGGCCTCCCTGGTTTATACGGGGCTCTGTGCTGTCAAGCAGAAATACCTACGCTCTCTCCAAACTGCCTAACTGGGAACTAGCTATTTAGCAACCAGGAAGCAGAGAAACACAGAGCTCTGTGCAGGCTTAGTGCCCTTCTGAGAAGATTTTCTTTTGGTTGGACCTCCTACACAGTCAGAACCCATCTGTGGAGCAACTGTTGAGGGTTATCAAGGGACCTATGCTCACCATATTCTGTGCACAGAGGAGAGGAGGCAAAATCTGACTAGAACAAACCTCAGGTAAGATCCCAAGCTGGCATTGACCTGGGATTCATTACTGAAAGTGAAGTTATGACAGTTAGCAACAGGACTAAAACCCAAAAGCACTGTTTTAGTTGTCTTTGGGAATTTTAGGTGAGTTTTTTTTTTGAAATGTGCCTTTGTATGGGTTACTCTTTACTGCGAATATATTCAGCACACTGCCAAGAACTGACAACAGTTTTCTGTCTGCACCCTGACAGCCATTCTCCAGTTTCTTCTCTCCTATGATTTACTGAATAAGTGCCACCCGCTCACACTAAATAAAGGGTAAAGTGGGCTAGGATGGGAAGGGAAGGCAGCTCATCAGTTGCAATAATCCCATTATCCCTTCTGAATTGCAGAAGGGGGTCACAGCACAGATATGGGGAAGGTGGACAAAGAGACTTTGAAAAAAGAAAAACACTGAAAAGAATAAGCAAAAGAAGAAAGAAAGGCAAACCAGGAAAGGAAAAGGAATTACAGGGTAAGAAAGAGGAAAAGAGATTTGCATGAGCAGCAGATAAGAGCAAATACAGGAAATGTATTTTTAATGGTAGAGATAATGCAGAGAAAGAACTGAAGGCAAACCATAGAAGAAAATAAACAGGAAGGATCTGAGAATACATTTAGTAGTATATTAGTAAATAATGAGAGGAAAACCCATGTAACTTAACAGAAGCAATACTAAGTATTGCTAACCCAGGCTGACTCAAGTCTAAAAAAATAGAGTTTCATTTAGAAGAAGTATCTTTTCAGCTAGTAAAGGTTTACCCAGGCTAAGGCAATCAATGTTGTCCCACAGTGAAAACAGTATCTGAACAGACCCTTGATTCGGTAATATCCCAATTTCCATTCAGACCACCACAAAACCTTTTTCTCATTCGTGTTTTTACAAATACCAAATATAGGCAAACAATTGTCAAAAGTCTGAGAGGGGAGTGGACTAGAAGAGGTACATTGGATACATGACCTATGCCTGCAGAGAAAAACAAGTCTGTAAACAGTTTTCTTAGCCTTGATTAGCAATTCTTCAGATCTTCTAGATTATTTCTAGAAAACTTTTTACTGCATTAAGAAGGGGATCTCTGTACTGCAATAGGTGATATACAGGTTCTACCCCAGAATGTAGGATACTGTGTTTTGAGTTTATCAGTGATTACTCCACAGGTTGCACAGGCAGCTGGCTGTGGCAAGTCAACATCAATGTGAGGATCCACCCACATAACTAATCACGTATGAAGCTCTTGGTCTATGACTCATACAGTTTTACTTACCATACTACTGAGCTGAGGAAAATAGGCAGCAAAACTTGATGAATGCTTGCCTTTATGTTCCACAGAAATTCTCCCGCATAAATATTTTATTTAGTTTAAATAAAAAAATCTTAAAAAATATTCTCTGCTCTTCTGTTCAAATGGTATTTGGTCCATGAAATGCTGACTGCAAATTCACATCTGGCTAAGCTCAACATTTGTCTTTTGTGTGCTTCATTTTATTTTTTCTTTAAAGGATTTTGAGTGTAAGGATGATAAAGTGCTGACATTTATAGGAACATTTCATTATTATAGTTTGTATTTGATAAAAATATATGATTGAACTTTACAGAGAAAATCCCCTCTTGCTTCAGAAACTCTGGCTTATAATAGGAAGTCTAACATACTATTTTCTATAGTGTTATTATTTTGAGAAAAAAAAATTAAAATCCCAGCTAAAGATACTCATCACCTCGGTAACAAGCAACTACAGATCAGATAGGATCCTGGTGTAAGAGTCCAGAAATGAACGTTTTTAAAACGCTTATTGATGCCACACTAACAATTGCTCATCAACTGGCAATGACTGCTGCATGCCAGGTTTGGGTAAATAAAAGGCAATTATTCCTTATTTCTTATGCTTATGATAACTGTCATAAGGACATTAAGAGAAGAGAATGTATATCTTCGAATTTGGAAATGCACCTTTCAGGGACAGTGTAAGAAAAATTTTTGCAGATGTTAAACTGTAGATGTATCACTATGCCTGTTTTCTCCTGCTATTTGGGGGAATCACAAGAATTAGTCCAACAGGAACGTAAAACAGGGTTAATGTTATGGTTGTCATTGATACATCTGATGATTCTTGAAGAAGATGGAATTTTTAAATCTAATGTTAATAGTGAGCTTCCTATTAGCTGGGATAGTTCTGATATTTACTGGAGCTTGCATATTTTAAAAATGGCTCTGCTCAATAGAGTGTGTATGTTGCTTATGGTAGTCTGGTGTTCTTGCTTCTGAGTGCAGTTCCAAATATTCTTTACATGTGGAATTTACTTTTCACAGGGTTTCAAATTCTGATCGGGTAGGAACAGACAACGCTATTCAGCTAAACCTTTCTTTCCTCACTGAGGGATAGACACAGAAACAATTGTTACCTAGTATCTTATCTAGTTAAAATACTGGACTTTGACCTGGCCTTAATCTCTGTCTCTTGAGGAAAACATAAGAACATAACCTACTGAGCATCTGAGCAAAACATATTGACTTGGAGATAGAAAATACCTTTAAAATTGGAATCTGATTTATGCTGCAGCTATTCCATGTGGCATTGCATTGGTGAATTGTGTTTAATTATGAAGAGCCATAAATCTGTGGAGTCATTCTCTTTTGATTCTTCTCAGAAAATGGAGTTTCTTTGTTGAAAAAGAATTCCTACTGTAGTTGAGTGATTATTTTTAAAAGCTTCCTCCAATCCCACTCCCACCTATAGTTCAGTATTTGCATAGCTTACACAGTTTTTAAGGAATACTCTCCATAATTCCTATAATTGGGCAGAAACAGGTATTGTTCACTTTGCAAATAGCCACACAATCCAGTCATGTTTTCAGGCAACTGTATTTGTAACTACTAAAGAAAAAAGTAGCAGTATAAGAAAGTAAGACAGCACTTGTGATTCGCAGTGTTATAGATTGCAATTTTCACCATTTGTTGTAGTTCTAGTGATTTTCTGTGCTTGTTACTCTCCATTTCAGTGGAAGATGTTTTGAGTGGGGAAAGAAGCTTATAAAAAAATGCTTTCCTTAGTGCAGAGAAAGAATAGTGACATCTGCAAAAGTGCATCTTGCAGTAGGTAATCTCCATTATCTGTTATAAAAGGGGGAAAACCAGCACTGAGGTGGCTAAGCATAAATACTGGCAGTCTGAGAACATTATCTCACATCAAGGTGAGAATTGCGAGTACAAGAATCAGAAATTGCATAACAACTGCCTGTGACTGCAACATACTTCCACAAAGATGAGCCAGACAGTAAGTCTTGGTGGCAAAAAGACAAATGCATGACTTCAATTTACCTCTGCTGAAGAATTAGGTAAAATAATATAGGATATGAAAAATACAAAGATTCCACTAATGCGAGTGCCAGTAATAGCATGATATCCTCACAGATATGTACATAGAGATACTCGGGTACTCCTATACGCAAATGATTCATTCTGCAAGAACTGCCCAGGTAAATACAGCCAAAATGCTGACAACATCATTTTAGAGAGTTGCCACGCACTCATTGCGAGAGTCAGCTTTTTCTTCCAGATTCAAAAGTCTCCATTACACATCTTGATTTGTGGTGGAGAATGAGCCTATTAGACTAGCATGGTTGAAAGGGGTAAAGAGCAGGCCAGGCGCTCTTCGGATTGCAAGGGAGATAAAGAGATATTAAACACCCAGAGGATGTTTCTAGATGAGAGCAGAGAGCAGGGATTGCTCTATCTGAGCTGCTAAGGTTTGTTCTAAGCACAGTAGAGACACAGCCAGAAACCCTTGTGCCCCAACTTAACAATAGTGTACCTACGCTGACATAAATAGAAATGCAAATCAGAATTTGGCCTAAAAAAATCATAAAAAATATGAACCATTGCATCCATGTCAATATGCCTGTTATAAAAATAATATATTTTATATTTTAGACTTGAAGGGTTATATTGAAAGTCTTCTACTGTTTGCATTTTGCACAGCTCAAGAAATTAACGAAACAATAACCCTGGGTCATAATTCTCTCTGGTCAATTTTTATTGGAAAAGTGATTACCTTTTTATATAAAAAAATATATTTATGCATGTTAACTACACAACGTAAAAATTAGCGTGTTAAGCAGCTTTCTCAGAAAAGTACACTTTCCTGAAATAGAAATTTTTCCAGTGATCTTGTATACACTATAAATAGACTTCCACTGCTTAATCACTAATTTGCAAGCTTGATTTTGCATTGGTATGGAATTCAGTATTTTCCCTCAGTTAAGATCATTGCCGAACATAGAATCCCAATGGAATTATTATTCAAAAAACTTTAAAAAGCAGGGGAAACCCTTTGCCATTTGATTTGAATCAAATGATGGCAATTGAACCATCAATAAAAGCAAGAAGATGAAAAAAGAAAGTCTTGGACAAATACTTAGTGTATCTTTCTAGCTGTAAGATGGTGAGTATGTTAATGAGAGTGGTGAGAGAAATAATAAAACAGAATTTTCTTATCAACGATTTTCAAGTTTTTAATTTTCAGAAAGTCTTCAAACATAACAAATTTGCAACATTCAAAATTCATTTAATGATTGTTTTTGCAAAAAGCTCCTTTGAACACTTATATACACTTCTTCTAATCCTTATAAAGTTTCAACATTTTGTGTCACTCGTTAATATCTAACCAAATGATGAAACAAGAGGTGAGCTTTCACTGTGCTGTTTAGACATAGAATTGAAATAGCTCTAAAGTAAAAGAGGATTCAGTATCTGGTGCTTAAATAGGGCTTGTGCACTCCATATCTGTGATAAGAGATCAAGAACAATAAGACTTTCTAGAGTAAGGAGAATATTCAAGAATGGCTAGTAAATGTGAATACTTTGGTTTCAAGGCATTCAAATTAAGATGCTTGAGAAGACAACTTCAAACTCTGAGCCCATGCTCTTGCGGTCCATATATCTCCTAAGAATTTCTGTTTTCTCATTTAATTGACTTCAGTCAAAAATTGTGATTTGCACTTTCCTAGTACAGTATTTTCATATATACACACATTTCAGTGTGTTTCTGTTTATTTTTCTTGTGCATCCTACCACAGTTAAAATTTTATTTATCAAATAAAAGCAGAAGTAATTGTTTTTTTGGTGGCTAGAGTATACAATTTATTTAAGAAATCCTATTCGCCTTTGGAATTACTCTCTTTTCTCATATGTCATACATTCAAGATACGTTCAACATTCCTACTGTAAATTGTCCTATGGGGACAAGGACAGTAATTAGTAGAGCTTTAAGCACTCAGTAAGATACAAAAAAATGTCTCCAGGTTTTTTTTCAACTTGTTTTATGAATCACAGAGAGTTTATTTCTTTACCACTGGTGAGGACATACCAGAGAACAAAAAAGTTAGATTAATAGTTAGATTAATAAAGTTACATTACATAACATTTTGCCTACAAGTAAATGTAGGTTCAATTTACTCACTGTTTTTTTAGCCAGTTCATTTCATTTCTCAGGTCACAGTAAAATGATACCAGAATCTTTACAACTGTTCTCCAAAGAATTTGCTGCTATCCAGCAAAAGGATAGTTATTTGACCAATCTTTCATCAAAAGAGACCTACAGCACTTTGTTTACATTACCAACCACAGGGACTGTAACAACAGCCTTTGACAAAGACATGTTACTATGCAGGTTCAATGCATTTGGTTTCCTTATCAAAAAATAGCTCCTTTTATAGATACAAGAACTGTATGTGCAGATTAAAAAGATTCTGTACTGCAGAATAGTTTGGCCCAGGTTTTAACTTTCCTTAAAACAGTTCTAATCTGGTGGGAACTTCCTCTGACTTGTAAATAGCCTTCGAAAATAGCTAGCATTCTTTGGCAAAGAGACAAAAATAAAATGGCTTGGGCCAAGTTTTCAAAGCATGTGTACACTTTTGCATGCCCTCTCTGTCTAAGGACTTCAAGTACGTGATTTTGACAACTCATCACAAAGCCAAGGAGAGGAATGGATGCTTGCTTCACGTTTTTAGGATTAGCACCTAGGAAAGTTTCAGATCCTATTACCTTTTTTAAGGACAAATCCATCAAAAAGTATGACACTTGACATGGGAGGTTTTTACTTGCTGTTTGTAGGAACAGAACAGTGTAACACAGTGCCTCCATTGACAATTGTCTAAGATGTATTACCTAAACCCATCCAAGACAGAAAATTCACTAGTTTCTACTAAAATTTCATTTACTTTCATCCCATAAACAGTACTTTCCTTATGTGATTTTTCAAACCACAGTGATGGTGTTATTTTCAAGACTCTTATATCTAATGCATAAAGAGCCTGGATAGTTCATTTGATTGCACTTAAATCAGAAAATAAAGTATTCATTAATTCATTCAAGCAATAATTATCTAATTTTATTAATCGGAAACATAAAGAAAATCTAAGGAACTGCTTCACATTAAAAAAAGTTTAAAATAAACTGAATGGAGTAAAACATTTGTGTTTATGCTTACTTATGTAAAAGTTATGTAAAAGTTACTTATGTAAAAGTACTGTATAATAGTAGAAACCACTACCAAGTTGAATTATGGACTGGAGTTTGTATGAGAGACCCTTCAGTCTAAATCGTTACAGAACTCTGGGAAAAATACATATTCATAGCCCTACTTTGATGTTAGACTCTTGTCTAATCTGACTGAAATGACAAGAAAACTTTCCACAACTTATGAATTCATTTCTGCTAATGAGTCTCCCAGGTCTGCATCAAAGCTGCAAGTTATAAAATAAATGCAATGTCTTTCCTTTCTTAGTGAAGGATTTTCATGATCTTTTATGATCTAGGACGTAAAGTAGGTACCAAGATAAAGGTGGGCATACTGTAGACGAGGCATCATGCATCTCTATAAAATGCAACTAACAATTAGGGATGTGACTTGAACATATGATCAAACTGCACTGGTATTTTGTGCGTTTCAGTAATATCCAAAGTCCGAAGTGGGAATGAAAGGTGTCCACCAGTTTACAAAAAAACTCTTCAAGGACGTAAGTGACTTACATTAGCTAATTATCTGAACTTTCTCAGATTTGAGTTGAATGGGACTCAGCCAACGTTGCTCTGATGAAACCAGTAGAGTAATACTGATTTATGCTGGTGGAACTCAAACTCCACTGGGGGCTTTGAACGTGGAGAGAATGAATTTATATATTTTATAGTCAAATTAGACTTGCAAACCCCACTGTTTTGTAGCACTGTTTCCATCACTTCCAATTTCTTTTGAAATGTGTGATTCAACTATGAAAATTAATTTTAGAGTCATTGCTGGCATGAACAGCTGACAAGTCTATTTAAAAAATTTCATTTGATAAAATGGCTTTAGTAAACTCTAAATTAAAGGAGTACAGAAAAAGTTGTGGTTTGAGAGGCTTTGTGTTCCTTTCCCTGATAAAATCAGCTTAATTTGTTTTAAAAAATAAGAGTCTAGAGAGTGTTAATGGGACCTAAGCATGTTTTGGAAATAACAGTCAGCAGTTATTCACAAAGGCATTTCACTGCTCTGTGTGCAGTGTCGAAGGTGTAACAGCTAACACTGCAAGTTATGAAGTCATAGCCACTGTATGCATTCAGCTGTCTTTATCTACCCTATGTGATGACTCTGCCAGTTAAATTGCTCTGGGCAGTGGCCCAAAGCCTGTAGTTTCCTCTCTACGATCATGTGTTCCTACTACCAGGGTGGAAAAAGAGGCATGTAAATGCTAAGCGTCTTGTGGACGGGAGTTGAATTGGAATAAACTGAGATCACTGGGTAGAAGGATGTGAGCTGAGATATATAATCACCAAAGAAGAAAGAATGACAGAATTTAGGAGAAAAGTAACTTACTATACAACAGAAGTATGTTAAAAAGTCCATGTGCTTTTTGATTTGTGGGAAAGAGTTCGAGTAGAGGCCATTTCTGTTTTGGTAGAAACAGATCCTGTTTGACAAAATCATTGGGGAATTTTCTTTATCTCCCACTCAACTAGAGGCCCCATAGCCACAGAAATCCATAGTTTGCATCGCAACGGAACATTGCACAATGCACTGCATGGTGCAAAAAGTCATCCTTGTGGAGGGAGGAAAACATTTTGTAATAGCCTATCTGCAATATTTGGTTAACCTTTCTGCTCTGAAGAATGAAATGTAGGAATTTGATACCGTAAATTAAAAAAATCAGTTTGAATGATTTCTTTACAGAGAAGTTACATTTTATTTCCAGTTTTATGTGCTCATGCCTCCATTTTGAAAATCCCTTGGTCATTGCTGTTGAAAATCCAGCTAATAAATAAGAAGTATAGCAAAAATAGCAAGGAATTTAACTTACAAATCATAGTGCTTTTGGCTTTAACCTTCAAGAAAAATTTTATCTCCCACAAGGAGACATTTACTTAGCTATTGACTCTTCTGTGTTTTCAAATCATCGTTTGAATTTTTTAAAAGCCCTCGGAAAGATAAACCTAAGAATAAATCAAGTTTAAAGGAAAAAAAGTGTGAGGGAACTATGAATCTGACTGAAGCGACTTTGTTTGCTTCAAGATTGTTTTTCTGTGTCTATATTCTGCCTCTGGAGGATAGAGGAATGGTTGTGGCTCTGACAAGCTGATTCATTTTTTATTAAATTGAAACATTACATTATTTCTTAGCTACTTTTTTTTCTTTCTTTTTTTTTTCTTCTGCGGAGATGCATGTTCCAAAATATTGAGAAACATCTATGCAAATGTATATATGCATTTCCATTGAAAAGCATTTACATTGTTTGTTTCAGCTTCCTTATGTCAGTGGGCAGTCTATTAGTCTGTGTCTAATTGTTTTTTCTCTCTTCAGATTCGGCACCCAGATTTGGACAATAAACACTGCACTAATATGTTGGTTACAGTTTGTACACAACAGACTACACATTTTTTGTCAGTTTAGCAGATGGAGGTTAAAAAACACTGTATGCAGTTGTTATCAAATACCTATCACATATTTCTTGTTCTTTTCTGCACGTATCTGAAGTATCTCCAAATACAATTGAAAGTATATACAAACTATGTAGAAATATATAACTATATAAAAATATTTACAGTATGGACGGAGACACTGATGCAAGTAGGGTGAGAGAGAGATTTTTAGATGTGATGCCACTTAATTTTAAACTTTAGACCCCGAGGCCTTGCTGTTCATAAGTTCACAAGATGAAAGCTTTCACTAACTTACGGAGTCATCATGTTCAGTACATTTAAACATCTGTCCTCCTAGATGCTCCTAGAAACCAAAGCGTTCAAAATGAAGTATATTATAGTCAACATTCATTTGTCAAATATGAGCTGTAGTTGTCTGCATATTAAGTTATAATCATCGCAAGTTATTGTCAACCCTCTTATACCATTAACATCAGTTTTAATGAGTGTTCAGCATCCTCATATCTGATCTGTTCCTTCCCATATCCTCCTGTTGATCTTCTGTCCCTCCAAATTTCTTCATAAACCTGACGTAAAATTGTGTTCAGTTTACAGTAAGGTCTTTTATCGTAATGATAGTATTAATCCACTCTCTGCATACAAAAAGATTTTTAATGTCCTCTTCCTTTAGAGAAATAGATAACTTTTAGACAGAATGCCGGGATCTTAGCCCAGGTCTGCCTCTCGTACCCCATTCTCACATGCAAAAGCAAGAAGCTCTTGCCTTTTTGCCTGCATCAGCTGCTGGCTGCCAGATTAGCTCCTGGAGGCCAGGGGCATCTGAGCACACTGCATTGGAACCAGATTGACTGTCTGCCAGCTTGGAAAGAGGGGAACCACAAATGCTTTAAAGCCTTCACTTCCTCTTCCATTTTCCAGTCCTTTGCCAAGGGCAGTTCATTTAGTCTGGGGAATCTAGCCACAGGAATCTGAAATCTATTTAAAGATGTACATTCATGAAAGGATAGTGATCCTAATTTGATCTTAACTCAACTCAAGCACAATTTTAAGTTTGACTTTGCCAGGGTCCAAACCCGCAGAGTTTTAGACTCCATAAACAAACCAAGCATTACTACCCGCTATGATGGGGTGAACAAAGTGCTTTGTTTGAGATTATAACTCTGCTAATCCTGCAGCTTTTGATTAATAAAGAATTTGTAGTTATTTGATGTTCCTGGAACTAGACTTGCTTTGAGTTTGTTTAGAGGCCTGTCTAGGAACTTTAGGAAGAAATCCTCATAGCTACAGCCTTCATTTCTAGACTCTGGGGTATTTCCTTTTCACCTTATTTAAAGTGGGAAAAGATCAGGAAAGTTAGCTTTTTATTAGTGGGCTGATAACCATAAAACACTGAACTTGTACTTAAAGTGGTCAAGTGCCCTCAGTTTTAATTCTAGCAAAACAGCTGTAAAGTTTTCTGAGCTACCTTTATAACTAATTTTTATTACATGATTATATAAAAGAATATTAAAAAATCACAAAAATTACTTTAAAAACTTTTCTGCAGTTAAATAATTTGAATAATATGGTAGACCAAATCTCTTAGCCACTAGAATTATAATTGTAATGATTGTCAATTTGATTAATCTTGGAAAATATAGTATTTAGGTTTTACCATGTTATTATCTCTATTTTATATTAACAATTTGAAGTATGTAAAAAACTGATTGTTCTTCATATATTTATTCCAGATTTAACAAAGGTAATTATCACATTAAAGTAATTACATTTTTGGTTTTAATCATTCCTAAAATCCCTTTGTTTTTCTCAAATCATTTTCATTTCAATGAAAGCAAATATTAATCAGAAAATTTGCTTTAATTTCTAAATAAATGTAATGTCACTTCTGTGTCAGAACCAATACCAGAATAACTTAACACATGGATTGCTTCATTTTTAGTGCTTTACTTTGAAAAAAAATAATAAATCTGCACTCTTTTCTCAAAGATTAAGTAACATGGTCTTTCCAGACAGTATTTCATCAGTTCTCAGATCATTATAGAGAGACAGGCTCTTTGATTAAATGCCCAGGCTGGTGGTGTTCAAAGATGCTGGATAATGTAACAAAACAAATAGCAGTAAAACAGTAACGACTGGCAGTAGCATTAGCACAGATTTTAAATAGAGAAGGAACGAAAAGCTGATCCTTTGCAACTGACAAACAAATACCAATTGTTTCTGAAATTTTAGGTAATGATGGAGATTTTTACAAGTCTAAATACATTACCAGTGCAGGAATCTAGAAAAAGTTTCTTGAACTTTACATTATCAGGGTTTTTTGATGACCCAGCTCACTACTGATTTCTTTCTCTTAGGAGGGCAATCCCATAAAGTAACTATACTTAGATGAAAAAATTTCTGTAAGGTTGTTCAAGGGAAAAGGCTCCAAAATACCTGCTTCTCTTTCATTTCCATCTCCTTAGTTTCTCTAATCAGTCTTTCTCTTGATATTTAAAATTACTTCCCTAGCTCACTGCATAAATTTCGCTGTGTTGGATTAGAAAAGTCTTTCAGAGTGGTTGGCTTCACTGGCCACTCTCTGCAAGTCCTAACTCCTCTGTCAGAAGGCCTACCCACATAATGCGAACATGCATAATGTGAACATTCATAATGATAACAGAAAAGTGCTGCAGAGCCTGAGTCTCCCTCTCATTGCTCTACAGACTATTTTTCCCTTGTCTAGAAAGCCCATGTTTCTTTTTCCCCAACCTCAGAATGAAAAAAATATTCTGGGTTCTAATGGGCCAAATAACCTAATACGCAAACTTATTTCTTTAATGATTCCAGTAGATCAAGCAGAAGAGAGACGTTGCTTTGGCATACGACAATTTTATAGAGCAAAATAAAATGTGTGGACTAAGATAAAGAATGTCCAAGGTTTAAAGGTAGTTTGACACCACTGTACACAATGAAAGCTCCTACATATAATCAGTTCTTGAATGCAGTAAGGGTTCCTTCAGTGTCCTTAGCACTCAAAATTCCCTGGGCTATTTTATACAAATTTAGGAAAATCATCTGAATCCCAGTGTAAGCAGTGTACTTGCTGTAAATCGTAAAATGGAATAGTCCATTTCTGGATTGCAGTGGCTGTTCAAAGTTCACCAACACAGAAATACCAGCTGAAAAATAGTAATAATGGAAACTGTAGAGTCTCTCTTACATTTTTCCCAAAGTAAAATGAAGAACACAAAGCCAAACAGGATTACCACCAGCAATTCTCTACCACAAACAGTCAATCATAAGCTAGTACCATTTTCAATGGACATTTCATAGGGGAAAATTAGTTTTTAAAGAGAAACATGATTTGCAACATTGCAAAGTTAATGCACTGTTCCCAGGACACAGCCATGCACTGTGGGGTCGCACGTAAAGCAGGAAATATTTGGCTACAGTCTCAGCCTTAGGCCTTGATCCAGAAATCTAATCCATGTGTGGAGACTGCTCAGGCTGGAACTTCTGCACCAGTTGGATTGAATCACATCTGACTTCTGCACCCTTTAAGAAAAGATATGGAAGCAGGTGGTGGACTCTTGCAGGGGCCAGGGTAATGAGAGAAGAAAGATAGTTTGGGGAGTGATTAGAGTTGACGAGATTGCATAGCAGATCGGTCTAAATACTTCAATAGAAGTGAAGGGCTCTGCAAGGGATACTTTCACTTTCTCATTATACCCTGAGCTGTAATCCCCTTCAGTTTCCCCAGTTCTCTGGAGTATGAAATCCCACCTCAGACTCCTTAAACCATGTAGTCCCCACTCTCCAACCCCTAAGCAACCTCTGCTTTCTAACTTTTTTTAATATTTTGTGTCTTCCTGGGAAGGGGCTGTACTAGGCCTGGGCCTATTGCTATCCTTACTGAAAAGAAAGAAGAGCGAAAAGCAAGAGAGCTCAGCAAAGGTGGGCTTTCTGCTCCTGCAGTTACCAGGATGGCAGCAGGAACTGCAGAAGGGAGGACCATCTCCATTTACATCTTTTCTACTCTGTTACCAGCAGCAGTGGAAGAAGGACTATGCAAATATAAAATGGAGGCTATTTCTTCACATACAGGTAAAGCTAACTGTCTAAGGTGCCATAATCTGTTTCTAATTACTTCAATAGAAGTATCAGCTACTTTCTAGCCCTATTAGCAATACATTTTGTCCTTACAGTAAAAAAAAAAATCAGCCCCCAACAGGTATGCACAGTTTCTTAGAATGCTACCATTGTAAAGATTCAGTTCTAACTGACAATAAGAGGAGAAAGTCAAAGATCATAAATTTCCCCTTAATGTCTGAGTAGTTTCCAGCTCTCTTGCGTGCACTAGGAACCAGTGACTTGTAGTCCATGTTGTTTACCGGACTCCAACATATTTAGCCTCAGCTCAGATGGACTTTGCAGAAGACAACTATATGAACTTGTACAAGATAACTGACATACAAGTGTAAAGATTCTTTACCTCCACCGTATCAGTACCTTTGATAAAACTGCAGTAGAGCAGCAGCAACAATTGAATCCAATAAATTACAAACATGAAAATTAAAGCAAATAACACCAAGTGGCAAGTTCATAAGAAAACAGCATAGCTATAACAATACAGGGCAAAAGAACACTGTGTTTCCCATCAATATTTTAAAAGTTCTGCTAGTATTCTAATATGCTAGTATTACCAACACTTGGCCATAATTTGGCTGAACTGAATGGTTTTTTGGTATCCTTTGCTTGTCTGATCTATTTGGGACCCATAAAGCATGCCGGTGCCTAAATTCTCTATCCAAGTTCCTCAATGACCCAATCTAACAGTATTTTAGGCACATAAAACACAGGATGTATTTCACTTTACACAAAAAACACCCACTTATTCAAAAAGCAGAAGGGGAAAGCAGACATTTTTTACAAAGCAGTATAGAGAAAAGCTAGAGAGTTTGCCCAGAGAATAGAAATCTCAGTGCTTCTTTATCCTGAGGAGGCTCAAATTATAGTTGCTATCTTCTAAGAGTGCCTAAATTCTTAGGCTGCATATGTTAAACTGATACAGTGCCCCCCCCCTCCTCCTCACCCCCGCCCCCCCCACTTGAAGCTGAGATGATGTATAAAAAGGCACACTGAATTTTGCAGTGGAAAAAGAGAGGCAGCCAAAATAGCCAAGTGGGTTGATTGCTCACACATGTTTAAGCTATGGGGTATTGAGAAGGTAAAATCAACCATCCCAAGTTAGACTAGAAAGTATAGATAGGTAAGACCATGGATGGCTGTGTCTGAGGAGGGTGTTTGTTAATTCTCCTTTTACCACAGTTCAGGGAGCTTAACTGACATATGGCAGTTTTCTCTGTTTCTTCCACTATTGGGGAAGTTAAATGCAGTCACATGAAGCTAGCCCTCTCTTTGCTGCTGAACAGATGATATTGTCCCTGAATTCTGTCCCAAAATAACTTTTTGGAAATGTATGTATGTTTTGATTTGTTTCATTAATGCACTTTCAGAGCTCTGGATACTCACATTCTCATGGTGCCGTACAAGTGCCATTGTTAGGAACTGCCAAGAAAACAGTAATAAGATAATCTGTCTAATAAAGCCAGACATTTCTTAGTTCAGCTTTAGTGAAGAAACAACTTGCCCCACCAGCAGCTGAAGCACGCTGTGTCAACAAGATGGAATGTAACTTATTTCATGCTGCAATGTGCATTAGAACAGAAATCAGGGCATGATTACTGCTTGATGTGTGGGGTTTGTCCAGGCATAAGAGCAGCACTTTGAGAGTGTGCTATGATGGAAAACATCTGGCCCATTTGGGCCTTCACTTGCATAGCCAACCTGGATATGTCCACCAACAATAAGCCAGCTGGTCATTCCTTTCATAAACACCAGTTAAGTATCTGCTGATATTCATTTAGGAAAGATGTTAAATATGAGAGACCCAGGCTCTGTGTAAAGAGCAGCTATGTTAAAGAAATTTCACTGTCTTTGTCTGGATCTAACAAATCACAAAACTAACACTTTTTGCTGTCAGCCATGAGACATGGCATGGTGATGCCTTGGGGAAATTTTTTTTTTCTAAGCCAGAGGGAACAGGATATTCTGCAACAAAAGAGCAAGCAGAGTTTGCACGGGTTTTGATTCATTTTCCCTCCAATATTGCCACATAATTTATAGGATAACCACAGGCATGGAATTTTGATAGGCCTTCTGACTGATGCAAGAAGGAGACAGTTACATACAGGAAGAAAAAAAACAACCAGAAGAACAAAAGTCTGTAACAAAGAAGAAAACTAATTTTGAAGCAAAAATAAAGTCTCCAAATCTCAGACTCATAACAGAAGAGAACCTAATAGCTGGGCCACTTGGATATTTTCTTTATTTTCTTTTAAATTATAGTTTAGCATCGTTCCAAGAGGATCTCTTTCTCTTCTTAATGACAAATCAAAATATTTGACAAAAAAGGTAGATAAGAAGAGAACAGATATTCTTCTGCAATGTTTAACAACTTCATGAGAATAAAATCAGATCCTGGCACTATATAGCTCTGTTTCTTATTGCAGTGGAGGTTTCTATGGCATTTACTAATTATTATTTAGAATTATTGCTTGAAAAAGAGATCTGATAAAGCTTTGGTCATTTGCCCATGCCGTTATTTACATTGTTACAAGGTTTCCCTAATATTTATACTTTAGTGCGTGAGTGTACACATATTTTGAATACTATGTGTGATCTAACTTACAACTTTCAGAAAATACAAAATACAGAGAAGTATAAATTGAGATGCTGTCACATCTGGGTACTCACATACTGAAGTACTTCCATCAGATGGAGCTAGAGAGGAGAAAGAAGCATTCAGCAGAAGTGCACTACACGTCTGAAATAAAGCAGATGTGTTTTCGGTCAGCAATGTTGTAACTTAATGTAACTTTTGGCATGACATCTGAAGTGCCAGTGTTCTGTGTTCTGCTTCACAGCCACCCTCACATCACTAGAGATACCAAAATTAGTTCTGAGAGAATTTTCGTCCTTTATTTTGCTGTCTCCTTTTCTTGCCTCCACATCATACCTTCCCTCTCTCTTCTCCAAAAGGAAGTCTTCTAACCACAGAATAAAAAGATAAACAAACTCTTCCTTATGCTGACGACCACACTATAAAAATCAAGAAGCACTAAGAAGGGTTTTATAGCAAAAAATCATAAAAATATGAAGAGAAAGTAGGATCGTTCTGCTTCACTTGCTACATGGGAAAAGTGGGAATAATGATAATAATGATGATGAAAATAATAATAATAGTGATGCAGCAGAAAAATAAGAAACTGTTTTCAGCATATGTATTCCAGTTCCATAAAAATCCTTTCTAGAATTCCTACCAGCTGCTAACACCAATAGATGCCTTATTAATGACATTGGTAATAAGATACAGTGACTAAAAAGGAAATATTATAAAATAAGAATATCTATCTTTTCAATAAGCTCAAACGTTCTGAAATAGTTCTCAAAATCCTTTGATAAAACTACCATTCTCTTTAAAAAACATCTGTTTTCAAGCTAAGTGGAAAAGTAACTAGAGGTCAAGGTAGAAAACAGTCTATGAAGATGGTTTCAAAGGAGACCAGTGACTTTTTTTTTTCCTCAAAAAAGTGATCTGAAGGATGATGAAAACTAGATGCGATCAGTACAAATGAGTTAAAAGTGAGAGAAAGAGTGAGTTTGTTTAGTTAGAAGCTGTAACAGGATCTCCAGGTACATCATTTGAATGGTGAAGTCAAGATCCTGACACTCACATTTCTCCAATGAATTTGTACTTTCGTATCAGAACTCAGAAATACATGCTCGATCACTAGAACGTGCTTTGGGCTACTGCATTAACAAAATTCCTCACTCGTGTTCGCATTATCTCACTGATGCTTTCAGACTCTGAATCTTCATTTGCAGGAAAGTGAATAGGTAAAAAATATGTGAATCAGTAAGAATTCCTGTATCTTATGTTTGGGAACAACAATAAGAATATTTTTGACAAATCTTACTTTTGGGCTGGTCACTGTGTTAATTTCTCATGAACATTTCCTTGAAATCCATTTTGTGACACTAAATTTTGGGGTTTTAACACAGGTTTGAGTAAAAAAAACATTCATATTCTTGTCAAGCAAAAATCAAGTAGGGTCACAGCACAAATTCATCACAATTCATCTTCCCAATTCATCAGGGAATGGGAAAATATTTCTTACTTAAGTGATGAGACAACTACAATGCCACTTGCTAAAGAAAAGATAGTGAACCTCAGAAAGCAATTCCTAGCTAATTATAACATTTGTTGTGTTCAACAATGAAATAATTCTAGATAAACCAGGATATTTGTAAAAGCAGTTATTTGTTTGCAGGTAATTTGGAAATAATTAAAGAGGAACATTTAGATAGAGGAATTCTATCTAAATTGTTTGACCAGCCCCAAGGAAAAACTTTCAAAAACACTTTAAGTGGTTATAAGACTGAAGTTCCACTTCCAGGAACGTGAGCCCTTAGGAAACAGAAGAGAGTGGTTTTAACCAAACTCGATGCACCTGGCTTAGCCAGCTCCATTTCTTTAGTCAGTGAAGAGAAACAGGTTCTTCCACTGGGCAATTCAAACACTTAAATTAGGTTCTTGCCGTGGATCGGCACTGGAAGAAAGTTATTTCTCTTCATTAATTATACAGGAAGTCTGAGGAGATTAGCTAGCTAATCAAGCTGGGTGAAGTTTGGAGCCTTAATTCAGTAGGCTGCACATTCTGCCGTGTTTTCTGCAAGCTGCTGGTACTTCTGCTTTCAATATATGACTTAACCATTTTTTTGAAAGGGATTTAAACTTTTATGTCATTCAGACATTACTGAAACCTTATCACTAATATTTTCTATACATGAAACATCTTTATATGGGAAAGTTTTGCTGGAAATATTTTAGGAACAATTAACTCCTTCTGAATTTTATATGTGAATTTTGTATGAGAGCTCTCCTTCATAGCCATAGACATTTAAATGTAATTTGTACAGATCAGTAAGACCTTGAAATACTTTAGTATTCCTCCAAAGCAAAATATTTTCCACCCTCCTATCTTCGCAGTCTGCTGTGTGCTTTAGCATTTTGTGAATATTTTCTTAGAAACAGTAAAAGAATCTTGCTAAAGAGGTGCAATAGATTATTTGGATGAGAATAAGTTATTGGCTTCCACTTTTTTACTTCCAAGGTGTGCCAACAGCAACAGAAGAAGGAGCAATATATTGCCCTATGGGAAAGAACAAAAACGCAAAAAAAATTCAGAAGAAACCACAAATTCAAGCCCTTATGCCACATAAGTCCTGAACCGCATCTCACTGAAAGCAGTCAAACTTCTATCACTGATTTAAATGAAACCAGGTTTCAGTCCTAAATGATAAAGCATCTTAAATGGAGTTATTTCCTACTTCCGGATAATACAAATAACTGTAAAATACACTGGAAATTTGATGAAAATAGCCAATTTCTAATATTTGGAATTTTCCTGAGCAGTATATCACATCTATTGACTGCAGAGGCATAACTGGTGGGAGTAAGAATTCTAGAATCCAGCAGTGTATCAGAAAAAGGAAAAGAAGATGAGGGGACAGTTTCTCATTCATTATAAACGATGCTCTGCTTCATGGTGCTTCCACCAGTTACTGAAGAATGAAAGAAGTCTGTTAAAAACAGCAGGCCTGTGTAATTTGAAAATAAAGGAACAACACTATAGAAATAACTAAGATCCTTGAGAGCTTGGCACTGCACCAGAAGAGCTATGCTTATACTAAATGATAAATTGAATATGACCTCATTATCGCCAAGAGAGCTGTCTTGTACACAGACACTTCATATATAAACTTTGGCAACAGCTACCTGCCTTGTACAGCCAGTGACACCACAGAAACCAGCTTGAGTATTGTCTGTTCAATCAAAACATTTAAGCAAATATAAATGGCTGACACTTTCACCGTAATCAAAACTGGGCAAATCAGAGGGTTCAGAGAAAAATCTTTTGGTAAAGAATGCAAATAAAAGGAAGGGCTATAGTTCAGTAAATAAATAGTACATAACTGACATAGCATGCTTGCCATTTATGGCATGGCTATTTTCCGATACCACCTGTTTTTTACAGCAACACACTTTTAGCTTAGAGCATGGCTTAGAAACCTGACTGGAAAGTTAGGAGTGCTGTGAAAATCAAGGCAAAGGATAAAACCAGTTTTTGTCCCTAAGAAGAAATACTCAGAGAGAACTATGTTTAGATTAAGGCCCTTGAGGTCTTTAGCTCACACCTGCTAAATTAACTGATTACATTCACCTTATTTTTTTTAAAGTCCCTGGCCAAAGTTTACAATTACAATATAATTAATGCAGGTTAAACCTAATTTAAAGTAGGTTAAGGTTAATCAATGTAGATATACTTCCAGGAGTCTACAAAAAACTTGAAACTGAAGAAACGGGAAGAACAAATTGCCAACTTCATCCTAACTGATCAGAGAACTTAGTGCTCTGGAGAGATTTCACCAGTGCTCTCCCATCAGAAGACTTTTAAGCACAGCAGCAGATGAAAGACATGTGGTTACCCTTCTGACAATATACCTTTCAGCTGCTGGTAAGGCCATTTCAGAGGCTTGCACTCCAGATTGGAGAGAAGAAGCTCTAAAACTGTTACCTTAACAGAAAATGTGACAGTGGTTCTCAGGGAAGGGATGCAGTTCCCTGTAAGTGGTGTAAGCAGAAGAGTCTCAAGGTGGAACCATTCAATGCAAAAATTGCTCAAAAACGAGGGGAATTTTCATTCTGCTTCTGAGTTGGGACTGGGAGACTAGGCAGGAGCGTAAGCAAAACCCAACCTAAATCTGTTCAGACAGCCGGTTTTTATGTGAGAGAGGTCGAGAAAAAGGAGCTGTTTGAAGGGGTGTTCTTTAGCTAAGGATCAAGATAAAGATATACTACAAGAAGGAAATGGGGGACTTCACTAGAGATAAAGCAGGGGAAACCCAAAGAGGACTCACTTGGTTTGACAATGCCAATTTCCAAAGATGGAAGAGTCTCTGGTGAGACTTTTTTGGGAGCAGACGACAGGCAGAGTTCTTTATTTAATGTCTGCTGCTTACTTGCCTTTTAATTCAGGGAAGACTGGAATTTTATTGTTTGCTGGGAGACCAAAACAGAGTAAATTGTATGCCACCCCAGCAATGAGAATGCAAAGTCAGGTTTTAGGCTAATGTCTGCATTGACTCGGTGAAAGGCTGAAGCTATATCCTACACTTCCTAAATAAGATGGAACAATGTGCATAGCTATAGGTAGGTTGTTTTACTCTTTTTTTTCCACCTCCTCCTCTCACTATAGAAACTCACTGTAAGCAATTGGTTACTCTAACTCTGTCTCACAATTTGAGCTATATATATTTTCACATAATATTTTAATACATTTCTTGAACGGAAGTGACTAAAAAAAATATTTTATTCAAAATGTCCTACCTTTCACAAAGCATATTCACATTTTCATTTGTTTTTCTTTTGTTTATGAATTATTATTGTAGGATGATGATAATTGTAAAAAGGAAAAATCCTAATTAGTAAATAATTGGTATATCAGATGCATTTATACCAAAAGATTTGGTTTTATCTTAGAAGTAATTTGTTTAAGTCAAAGTCAGTCATGTCTAATGGGTCTTCTGGGAATTCTTAAGGATTATTTTACTTTTTCAGACATTTCCAAGATATATGTTCCTCTAGATGAGGGAATATATGTTAATCTTCACTCACATCCTATTAAATTAAACAATCTGTGTGAGTAAGAGTTACGACTACATTCTTTACTCAAATGACTTCTCTGACTCGTACGGAGAATCTGCTCTACTGAGTTCTTTCTGGGTTTTTTAAGATTATTGAATGCTATCAGACAACAGTAGGCAACAAGACCTGGAGCTTTTAGGTCTAGTGCAAAACCCACCAAAATTGATTGGAATCATCCAGTAACTTTGGGTCAATCCTTTAAAACTCTGTTTGCCTTGAGTGGTAATTTCCTTCTACTAGCTGCAGTTTTAAAACATACCTTAGCTGTATCCTAAAGCTGTGTCTCAGTGACAAAACAAGATAGGCTGGAAAGTCAAGATATGACACGATAGTTCTCAGATCATATTTAGGAAAATTTTATATTAATATAAAGCATTTTAATAAGGTGTTAAGATATTTATTAATATAGACATTTAAATATTTTAATTTTGAAATGTTTTAACCAGTAGAGAACCAACAAGCCCCACAGACTACGAAGAGGAAAAAATCTTCTTCGGACTAGCTGTGCTTTAAACCCATTAACTGAATGTTCATTTGCAGCTGGAGTGCATTAAATGTGTTCCTATTGTGCATTTCCAGTTTAGTTTCACTCAAAAGGAATTACTTTGTATTCTGAGACTCCTCTGCAACATGATCCAAAGTACAGTGTGTAGGGACACTTGAGATTCACTGCACTCTTTAACTAAAATGATACAGGGATAAAACCCGACTTCCTTTTGCCACACAAGCTTGCCTGCTTTATCAAAGGAGGAGGAACATCCCCTTTTGCTCCAGTAAACACCCTGACAACATGTTGAGATAACATGATTTCCCACCATTATCCTTTGGGAACATCATATTTAGTAAAGCTCTGAGCTCTAGAAGATAGAAGTTACAGAGTTAATGTAAAACCAAAAAACAAATGAATTTTCATTACTGCTGCATTTATGTATTACAAAAACTCTAATATATGTTAAAGTCACAAATATGGTATCCTGTTTGTAAAGGCAAAGGGATCGTAAAAATATATCTATGTAATGCACATTGTGTATGCAGTGTACATAGAGTGTTGTTTCTGGGAGACCACATGTGTGTTTAGATGGACGGTACCACTTACTAACAAATTTGATGATAGTTTGCCCTAGACTGGTTTAAGTATCCTGCTCAAAAAGAAAAAGAACGTGTCTTATGAACTATCAGAACAAAACTTAGAGAAGAAAGAATCAAGACTGAGGTATTCAAAGCATATTGTTAAAAAATGTGAGTTTTGCTGAACTCTGTAGTTTGGAGAGGTGCAGGAACCTTCCAGGCAATCTTAATTCTTGTCAAGGTGTTATTTAATTTCCAATGTTAAAACCAGAAATGTTCTTGGTGGCATTAGCATCCAATTCTACATTTTCGTTGCCCTACAGACATGCAGCTAATCTCTATAGCAGCTAGCAAGTGGTAGAGGATGCTTTAAACTTCCTGTGTTCTCCTCATCCAAACTGTACTCCATCTGGAGTAGTGGAAAGCAGAACTTAAAGGGATTTTGAAGTGCTTTGAGGACAGAGTCAGTGAACAGGAGCGGAAAGCAAAGAAAAGTTGCGGCTGATGAACTGACATTTTTATTCTTCTGTATTTACAATAACTGAAAAATACGAGTGTACTTAAGATTTGCTCTTTTTTTCTCACATTTATTCTACTCTCTGCATCTGTCCATCTCTGAAAAAGGACCCCAACCTCTTTATCCTGCAGTCTAAAACTACCACTGTACTTTCTGAGCTCACATGATAAGGGTTAGCCTAATCTTTCATTTTCTAAATAGCTGATGCTAATGCACTCAATCTAACCTGTATCTTTAAAAAAGATTTGTAGGTGGTCACTGAATGTAAAATTCTGTTATCCCTTAACTGCCTGCGAAATATATATGTCATCAGATAAATTTTACAAATAGGCGTATAAATGCCATCTGGCAGAATCCTAATGATTTTCTGAGGGATGTGAAAAGTAAGTATTTAAAACCACTTTCACATTTTACTTACAAATATACATATGCTTGTTGAACTCACATTATTTCTTTTCCATTTATATTGTATCCTTAGAAATTGTAAGGTTTTTTCATAATTCATAATGTTTATTTTTTTTTATTTTAGAACAATTATTGAAATTTATCCACCCTTTACCTTTATTAGAGGACCCATTTTTAATACCATTAAATAAATACTCTGAAACAATCAACTGGGATTTGAAATTTTTCTTTGGGGGGAATATCATAAGTTCTAATCTCTTTTAGTGTAGCAATGGAAAGGAAAAAAATACAAATATCAGAAAAGTTCCATCACAAGAAAGTGCAGAAAAATACTTTGGATTAATCTAAATATTTCATTTTAATGTGAACATCTTCAAATTTTATCCAGTAGGAAGACCAATGCAAGACACCTTCAGAATGTTCTGTTTTGAAATAGCTGGAATGGAATTCATTTAAGTTCTTAAAAGAATTTTCTCTCTAAAGAAAAGTCTTTGAAAGTTTTCACAAAGCATCCTACTTTTGATATTTTCAATTTAAATATTACCAAAATATTCCAGCTAACTCCAAATATTAATTTAGCAATAAGCTTATGTTTATACAACCTTCCTTCCCAAAATATTTTATGTTTTCACTTATTGAAATTGTACGTATTTCCATAATTTAATTGTATCTTTGAGCCTCTGTTGAAGCCTTATTTGCATTTAATATCCCTAAATGTCCATTCTGATTTCAGTCTATACTTATATTCTCTTTGAAGATCAGAGTTCCAAGCAGTATAATTTTCCTTAATATTATCTGGTTCCAATATCTCTGAGAGAAGACATGTTTACTGAAATCTTATACCCCTTGTCAAACCTGAGCATTTCTGTGTTGATTATTCTTCCAAATACTAATGGTAGCAAAATCAAAGATGCAATCTTTATGTTTGAGAATGGCAAACACAGATCAGAAGGCTTTTCTAAGCATATAAAGTACATCATTGTTATTTGAGGAAGGATATCAACTTTTGTATAAAGCACCACTGCTGAATTTCGTGATAGATTATGTGTCTGTGTTTTTTCTGAATAACTATGTATATAAATAAATAGAAATTAATATTTAAGGTGATATCATTATGACTTTTTTTTTGCTTTTCAAGTAATTGCACTGCAGTACAGATGCTAACAGGTTGGCTTCTCAGAAGAAATACAAAGAAATTATCATATATACAGCACCCAGGTTGCAAATATTTTGTAGGCATGAACATTTTATATTTGCAACTCGGAGTTCTGCATCCTTAATATAGTTAAGGCCTGCTTTTAAAATCCATTTTATGTTTCAGATTCATTCTGAATTGCATACAATGTTTAAGACTAGTTCTTTTTTTTCTGTTTGAAAAATTCAGGTACAGTAAGAGAGATAGGCTATGCTAGTTCTGTTCTGAATTTAGAATCATAGAATCATCTAGGTTGGAAAAGACCCTTGGGATCATCGAGTCCAACCATCTACCCTACTCTACAAAGTCCTCCCCTACACCATATCCCTCAGCACCACATCTAAACGGCTCTTAAACACATCCAGGGATGGTGACTCAACCACCTCCCTGGGCAGCCTATTCCAATGCCCGACCACTCTTTCTGTGAAGAATTCTTTCCTAATGTTCAGTCTAAACCTACCCTGTTGCAGCTTGAAGCCATTCCCTCTCGTTCTGTCATTAATTACCTGTGAGAAGAGACCAGCACCAACCTCTCTACAGTGTCCTTTCAAGTAGTTGTAGAGAGTGATGAGGTCTTAGATGAGTGATTTAGTGTTACACATGGAAATTCACTCCTCCCATCATCACTTCTGTGACTTCTTGGTAAAGCCAGGAGACTTTAGACAAATTGCATATCACCCTCATTGTATCTCTTTTTGCTAGTCTGCCAGTTTACACCTCAGTGCTTGTTCATATTCACTAAATACTTATCAGATAATCAGAACTTCAGAACCTAAAAGAATTCAAGGGCTGACTAAGATGTTGAGATCATTGAAGCTACTGAAGTGCCCAAAGACAGAATGAACTATCCTTACATCATTTCCAGCAGATGCTTGTCTAACTTCTAATAAAGGGGGTTCTACTACATCTCCAAGCTGTCTATTCCTGTCTTTAATTATCTTCATTATTAAAATAAATAATCTAATCCTAACATATATTCTGAAGACCATTACTTCTTGTACTGCCCCTCACAAATAGATTCTTCCTTTCCCTCACAGCTGCTCTTTGTGTACATTGCACGGTTACTAGGTCTCTTTACTTTCTTTTCTCTGGTCAAGCAACCAGATTTTTCTGGTTTTCCTCTTAGGTCATGTACCTTGCACCTCAGCACCTCATTGCTGTCCCCTAGAGCAATGGCCACCACCAGCCAATGCTGACTAGCCACCGTCTTTCTACAAGTGTCATATCTACTGCTGGACATGTTATTTCAGCTGAGGATTTTCTGCTAATGCTTTCTGTTTCAACTGTCTTCAGCTTCTGCTGAGCAGAGCAGAAGAACTACTTCACAACCTGCAGGGCAGGATTCAGTTTTCATATCCCAGCACAATGTCTGCTTGTTTCAAACCTGAATGATGGTAATCACTACTTAACATTGGTAGTAATCCAAAATAACTCCTTACTCCTTTACTATACAACTGCTGCGTAAAGATCCCTTTCTCAATCTGTATTTCTGCAATTGAATGTTTCACATTACCTTACATTTGACCCAATTGAATATCAGATGCAATTTGTTCTAGCACATCCCAAAATCTGTGAAGACTACTTTGCTCTTCAGATGGCTATAATAAGTACTTGAAACTACAATGCTTTCTATGACCTACTTTTCACATGAGTACCCTTCTGACAATATTGAAGAGTAACTTTGGATTTAACAGCTACTTTGTTTTGATATCCTACATAACAAGAAATGTTCTGTCATTGCTGTACAGAGTAGCTCTGGGTGTCTACTCACTCTAAGGCATGAAAGACAGAACACACGGGGTTTTTTTAGTCCTGAAGGGGAATGTGCTCAACTGGTAGGTTTGAATTCTGTTCCTGTCCTTAGTGAATTGTCGTGCTCTTCATTTGCTACACCTGAACTATTACTGAAAAACAATCGTACATTCTCTCTAAGACCAATTCATCAATATAAAGTAGTTGGGCAGATAATGTTGCAGGAATGGAAAATGCTAAACAGTCTACTTCAGAAAGGAATTTAAAATAATAAACACCTGTAAAAATTCCAGTTAATTTTTGACATATTTTTGAAAAACATTTTTATGTTTATTGCTTAGTCCTCTACAGTGTTGCTCACTGCAGTCTCTGTTCCTGTCACTGAATGAATTCTGGTGAAATGTGACTTTTCTCCTGCTGAGGGCAAGTGTCAATACAAAACGCTGTTCAATGAGCTACAGTCACCTGCACTGCTACTCATGCAGCAGGTTTCTCTACCGCTAGATGTTTCCTACTGACACCTCAGAAATCCCTAAGTGAAAATTGTCTGTATGCAAGAACCAAACAAGACAGAAATAAGGTTTTGTAAACGGATGAAAAAGGGAAGTTCTGTCCTGGAAATCCCATGGTATCTAGATTCATCAGTGTCTGTGTTTATGAAGCTTCACTCAAAAGCTTTATGTTAGTTTGCAAGACTGTCCCATTGAACAATATTTATGAAATCTTCAGTTCACCTCAAGTTTTACTGACCAGTAAGGAAAAAACATTTTTCACATCTGTCACAAGTTGGATAGGCTGTCAATGATGAAACCATCACATGAGGTAAGAAAAAAAAATCCCACAATCCTTCTCGTAGCACGTGGAAACAAAATGTAACCAAATATTGGGAGTGTTTATTATATGCTGTAATGACCTTGTTTACAGAACAAAAGTATACCTCAAAGGCCAGAGATCCCCTACTTTTTCTTAAGTTTCTCTGGGGACCAGTTACATTTCTTGAGTGTGCTCTCAACCAGTTCTCATCCTGTACTAGGTTCTGACCAGCTTAATTTTTCAGTAAGGCTACCAGATGTGAAAACATACCATCAATTAGGTGTAAATGGAAAAAAAACCCACATGGGTATAAAATGTATAGTGTCCACTCTGGCACCTGCTAGTCTTCTGAAGGGTGCATTGTTGGAAGCAGACCAAAAATGAAATAGTACAAATTTTACAACTCCACAACCATACTTGGATCCTATATCAAGCCTGGGACCATTTCTACCCACTCCACAGTGATACCTGGTCATCACTGTCCACAAACACAGTTTGTGTTTGGGAACAGTTCAGATGACTGCATCATTATTATTTATTTAGATCTTCTAGAAGCTCTAAACTTGCCTATAGCTGATCAGTAAAACTACAAGCTCCTAACACTGTTAACTGTTTCTCCTTTCCATTTGTTTTGCTGATGAAATGTATTATCTTAGCTCTCTAATACACAGCTTCTTGCTCCTGATAGGAGAAGGGTAATCCCACGGTCCTTGCTAGAAACATTAGCTTCCCTTCTCTCTCACCCTTATTCTAACTGAACAGAAACAGGAGACCAAGCCTACAAGGGACAGCTTATGCCTCACAGCTACGCAATCAAAATTCAAAAATTAAGCACTTTATATTCTGAAGACAAATTGAAAGGAATCCACAGAATAATATTACCTCTGTCCTCAGACCTTTGCCAAACCACTAATCGGCTTCTAGATTGTATTCCTAGTTATCTAGGGTAAAATACTTGTCTCCTCCAGTGTTTGCAACATGCTTATTTTTTCCCTACCCTGTGTCACAGAAATTAATGGCCACAGACAGAGTTTACCGGTAAAAATTGCTCTCAGTCTTGTCAATATTTAATATTTAAACTTAAAAAACCACCTTGTTGGACACATTTAAATGTAAGTGTGTATCAAATCATTGTGTCTCTTAAGATTGTCATGTGTAGTATTGCACGCCTGAAGTATATAAAAGACTTGTAGTTATGTGAGTGAGAATACTGTGACCATGTGATACCGCTGTTTCCATTTCTCGCCCTATTGGTTAACAATAAAGGGGATTTTCTCTCTAATTACAAAATGGTTAAAAAAAAACCAAACAAATAAATGTTACTTAATTGTAATCTTATCCTTTGTCTTCTTCTTTTGTAACATCCAGATGGGAACAGCCACACAGCAACAAAGCAGTCAAGTCAGGCAGAAAAAACCCAAGTCCTCAGAATTCTCCAAAAGCAACTCAGTCTGCAGACTCAGTTACTATGTAAACTCTATGCTTCGTAAGTCATTTAAAGACTTAGTACAAGTGGCTTGTGGTTTAATCTTTTAATTCCATTGCTCCATAAGTTTCCTTGTAGGTTCATTGCGCAAGGAATTCAGACAAAATACTTGGGGCGCTTTTTTTCTAAAAGGGGCTGGGTATGGAAAAATGCGCAGTACTAGAGCTCCTAGAAGAGTCTGCAAACTAACCTCCAAATTTATGGGACATAAAAGCCATTATCTTTCAAGGATTCTTGTGTTTCAGACTGTGCACATTTACAACATCAGATACTTGCCACAGAAGACAGTCCCTATCAGCGAACATCTGTGGAATGTATTGAAGCAACTGCAGCTAAACATACAAATTTGTGACACCAGGTCAAAAAGAAAATATGGCAAGAAGGAAATCATTTTCACATTTTTGAAGATGGCTTATAGATGCTATGCACAGTTGTAAAAAATCTCAGGTCTGTGTGCTGAAAATCTTAAAATCTGATTTTCTGATCAAAAAAAAAATCTGATCAAAATTTTAACGTAGATTGTAAATATCTTCAGAATTAAAGTAAATCTGGTTTAATGCAGTGTAGCCAGGCTTGGTTAATACCCTAAAGTTAATAGTCATATATTGAATAACATGGTCTTGGTGGATAGGATACACGAAGAAAAAAGAAACATCAACCATGTGGGCTTCTTGTATTTGCTTTAGCTTTGGAGAAAGAATACATAGGTAGTAGCCAGAGGCAGACCACAGGCTGGCAAGAAGGAACTGATAATTTCTGCTTTTGATGTGATGTTCATATATATAGGGAAGTTAGTATGTTATTTGCTTGAATCTAGCATATTTTCCTCTGATTTACATACATCTTATTTGCATATAATTTAAGTTTGTAAACTTGCACAAAATGAATACCAGTATAAAAAAGCTGTGACAGCTATCACAATTTTCTAAAGTCTTTAATATTGAAAGCTAAGCATTGATGTATTTTATATGAAAAGGTACCTTAGCTGTATCCTAAAGCTGTGTCTCAGTGACAAAACAACATAGGCTGGAAAGTCAAGATATGACACGATAGTTCTCAGATCAGATTTAGGAAAATTTTATATTAATATAAAGCATTTTAATAAGGTGTTAAGATATTTATTAATATAGACATTTAAATATTTTAATTTTGAAATGTTTTAACCAGCAGAGAACCAACAAGCCCTACAGACTACGAAGAGGAAAAATTATGCTTTTTTGTCTCTTTTGAGTTTCCAATCTTTTAATTGACATACAATAAATATAAGTGAATTGATTTTACAAACCTAATTTTATCCTGAATGTTGAGTTTGTCTGTCACCATTGTCATCAGTGCTGTAGTGAACGGTCATGCACACACAACCTTGTGTTGCAGATACACTGTTCACAACTGAATCACTTGGAATTAGCATGGCTAATTTTTCTCAAGACAAAATCCAATTCATGCAAGAATTTAGAATATATTTTCATTTCAAAGTAAATCCATATCCTTACTTTGGTGTGGCTTCTACCTAGCCACAAACTATGATTTGCATTAGAGTTACTTAACCTCAAGTTAGCCAGTTTCATGGAGTTTTCATTTGATCTAGTGTGGTACAGTCAGAATGTTGGCTGATCTGTCTGAAGAGCAACGAAGTACCTTCTCTCAGTTCAACCCTGCTTGCCCAGAGGAACAGAGACCCTAGTCAAGAATTTTACTAGCAAAAGAAATGTTGAAAATCTTTTTAAAATGTAGGTCACTATCCTTGTCAGGGTACGTGGCATATGCTTGCAGAAATCCCAGTGACACGCACAGGTGAACACAGTATGTGTAAAGTGAGGTTGATATAAATTTAGGGTTCACACCTTGAGAAAACTAGTTGATATCTCATATGTTCCACCAGTGACCTGAGGTAACCCTGCAGTGCTGACATGCTCATTATTATGAAGCACATTTCCATCCTCTCATCCAAGCTTTCAGAAGGTAATCTCACCCACCTTCTTTTTTAATGTCATGTTCAACCACCTAAGATAATTATTCTACACTCTACTGAAGTGTAGAAAAGTATTCTCTAGAAAAGTGGAATTCTATATGACATTTCAGCCTGTAAGATAGTTTTTGTTATTAATCTTTTTCTTAATGAGAGTGCCAGTATTAAGTGCATCTTGGAATAAGCAGAGACCGTTTTTGGAAAATCTGATTATGGAACTCTGTTAAATGGGGCTGGTTAGTGATGGTGAAACCCTTTAAAAATTTATGCTCTAGTTACATAGTACAGTTGAACATGCCAGGACAATCTGTCTCAGTGTTCAGGGATTGTTGCAACTCAACCACAAAATACATGGCAAAGGCTATAAACTCTTATTTATATATCTCAACAAGAGGCTTCATTTTGGCTCCTTTCTGTCAGTCTGAAATATGATATTTTCCCCCTCAAAGATGATGTCTTGCAGGGCACAAGCCTGTATTATTTGGTAGGTGTTCATAACAAATAAAAACAATCCCTTATTAGAGTACCAAAATGTTTTTCATTATGTCTTCATAATGAGTACTGTTAGTTAATGACTGCATGCAGTTCTAAGATTGTTTCACAATTTAATTTATCAAATATCTATGACATTTTTCAAATTACATTTTTGTATGTAATTTATATGTGAACTTAAGGAAGGACATCAGCTTTTTTATATTCCTATAGTATTATTCAACTCAGGCTTGCACAGCATTAACCAACATTATCCCCAGTTTATGAGTGTTAAAGTGGGAGCATTGTGAAGAGTAAATGACCTGAATAGTCACAAGGCAAGTCAGGGGCAAACCCAAATCTTCTAAATCTCAGTTCCCTGGACCAGAATATCTCCCTTGGTTCCTGTCATTAAATTAAAGAGCATATATATCAAATGCGTTTGCTACATCATGCTTCATATGGCTCACCAATTCATACAAAGTTTACAAACATATCAAAGTTTACGAATGTATTATGTATTAAACTCAGGTTTAAAACAGCGGTAGAATTCCTTTTGCTAAACCCTGTGAACCACTCATTAGGAACTCAATTGTCTTCCCTTTCCAATCACAGATTTGACTGCTGCTTTGCTAATGGATCTCAGATACCTTTTCCTAATAAGGCTTTTCACTGAATAAGGAATTTCTCCAGCATTTTTCAGAAATTCAGGGTATAGCAATCAATTTTAAGAGCCTGTCTTCCAGAATTTAACCCTCTCTGGTTTTCCTGATTTGTTTTGTTTTGTACATGTGGTACTCAACCTCTCCTCAACTGAAAGAAAACATTAGATATATCTCATAAGACCAAACACTCCTTTAAACAGCAGTTAAATTAAAAAAATGAAACATCGTGTGGTGACGCTTTTTGAGGGGGTGGTGATAAGCACTGTAGAGAGCCACAGAGCACCATCGGTGGCAAAATGGTGTGAGCCAGAAGTTCTGCATCACTCTGCAGCATCACACTAACATTTGTCTCTTGCATATCCCTTTCACTGTTCTTACAGATATTTTGCAAAATGTGCCAATACACACATAGGCTTCTTGTAAAACTGATCTTATGTATGGATAATAAATTAAATAATTTTTGTTTTATATAATTGCCCTGATTTGGGAGTATGTTCTTGTACATTGTCAGGCAAAGTTTCTACCCACCAAGTTAGTCAGGCATATATAAAAATTAATTTCAAGCCAATATAATAAGATTTATTTTGAAACACATTCTTAAAACATTTGTTTCTGGCATGGCCACACATTTGTTTTCATGCTGTCAGTTTGGGTTTGACATTAAAATCTCACACACATACAGAGTTAGGCTTCAAATGTATTTTGTATTTTTCTTGGGTAACTTTTTTTAAAAAATGAGACATTCCTGTGAAACAGTTTGAATTCAACAGAACTGTATTTTTCCAACAATTAAAATATCACCAGAACGTTCTTAGCTCTGCTGAGGAGGAAGCAAGGTGAGATGGATAACACTTCTGTGTGAAACTTCTGGTTCTCAAAAACCACATACTAAGTTACTTTTCTCCTGTTTTATTTGCTTCTTCCCCATTACCACATAAAGACTAAATTCTACTGTCTTTTCCCTCAGAACTTGGCTCTGTGAGCTAGGAAGATTGTCTGTAGGACTGTGAGGCATGAAAAAAAACAACCCCCAAAACCCCCCAAAACAAAAAAATGATAATTCTCCATAAAGTAAGAGTATTATGGGATATGAGGATATTATTACACTGCAACCACAAGACAAGCAGTGCTCAGGGAATTTGGAATCGCAGTTTCCTCCTTCTGCAAACAAATGTATGGAGGCTGCCATCAGGGCAAGAATTTTAATTCCCTGACCCTTGAGACTACAGGGAATGAACCAAGCCTGATCACAGTTCCGGTGGCCAGACCTGTACAAGCTTTAACTTGGACACACTGTGTAAATAGGGGAGATGCAGCAGCAAAAACATAAGAGTAGCCCAGCAATGCAAGTACATCCTCCATTGAACTGTCCCCTTTGTACTGTCACTTCTAAATTAGACTAACATTATCTCAGATACAGCTCCACACCCTAGATTCATGGATCATTCATGTAACATAGGTAGTCTCTAGATAGAAGAAAAATTAAAAACATTGTGGAAGGAAAGAGTAAAACATCTGGAAAATAAAGTAACAGAAGTGAGCTATTCAAATGAGAAAAAGAAAGGTACTGTGAAAATAAAGAGTTAATATAAATAAAACAGCTAACCTTGGACTGCAACCCTCATGCTGAAGCTTAAGCTACATTTTACATTTTTTGAATGTATCCTAATTTTTCAAAGTCCAATGGGGAGAGTTTGATTCTAACTGTTATATTCTTGCAAAAGTCCATCTATAAATAATATTGCACAACAAGAACTTAATTCTCCACTGAGTTCAACAGAAAATATTTAAAGAGGAATTATGGTGATTTCATTGATGTCTATCTAATAGAATTGTTGCTTTGAATTTTTTTCCCTAACATATTTTTTTTTAAAATTGCAATGGAGGAGTTCAACTTGTACATATATCCTTTTATACATTTTTCATATTCACGCTTTTCCTATTCATATCAAAAGGAATTTACAACAAATACAATACCATATAATTTATGGCATGATCTCACCAGTAGGGTATAGAAATGCCATTCCATCCATTAAACTTTGTAATTTGATGCCACAACTGACTATTTTTTGGTAGCCCAATTTGTGAAAATATTATTCTTTGTTTCTTTCTTTTATTTTCTTTTCTTTTCTTTTCTTTCTTTCTTTATTTATTTATTTATTTATTTATTTATTTATTTATTTATTTCTCTGTGAACACAAGCAAGCCAAAGAGTCCACTGTTCGTTCAAATCTTTGCCATCCTCTTTGCCATCCTTTGCCATCACATTTTTTTTGCAGATCTTATCTTTACCATTCATGTGACTGATTTGAGATATTTATGTGCCACTGACTTTCAGCAGAGTGGGAAAGCTAAATTTCAGGCTGCAGGAAATAGCATTGCTAGTACAGAAGGTCACCAAATATAATCAGCTCTCAATTACCAGGAGGGGATTATCTGGCTTGTGGATTAACTGTGCCACCCTGAAAGGGAACCTGCTATATGATACATTCACTAAAGTTTAGTATAGACCTGAGCCGCCTTCTCTGTCATGTGGTCTCACGCTTCTGACCCAGCAGTAAATTCATCTTCCCCCAACTTAATTTTCAGACTTTCTTCTGTTAGTTGCACTTTTGTATTACTGAGTAATCCCACCCGCCACTGCCCTGGGCAACCAAAAACCGAGCGCCTATAGTACTCATTTTGGAGCAAAGAGAAAACATCCTGACAAGAAAATGTGCCTGGGCAGAATCGTGAGTCACCATAAGCTTTCTACACAATATTAGGAGGGCTTTGCAAGGTCTGAGAAAGAAAGGTGGTTATAAGCCTCTAGTAGGACGTGAACGCAGTTATCTATGTCAAATTAATTCTATATTCAAAAGTACAGAAGTGCTGTTAGGATCACAGTGAGTGTTAATATGGTTTTAACCGTCTGTATGCCCCAAAGGTAAATAACATTTACATGTGGTGCACTGACACTTTCTTGAGGCATGTTCTCCCTTCTCTGTGCATAATTCTCACCACTTCATTTTTTCTTTGTAGCTTGCATCTGATTAAAACATTTCATTTTGCCTAACAATGTGTGAGCAGAACCATAGGTATCACAAATCAGCATATTCACAGTGAAGGAACTATGCAATGTATAGCCAAAAGCTGAGTTCTATATTATTTTTTTCCAGGAACGGAGAGGACTAAGACACGTTATACTGAAACTGAGATTTTTTTTCTTAATATTTTTTATTCTTTTTGCCTTAAGCATATAATTACAAAACTTATCTTCTGAATTTCAGATACCTAACTGTTGATAGGAATTTTAGTCAGATTTCTCCTTTCTATTGAGGTAGGTAGGAAGTGGAAATAATGACGTTAAAATAGTGTCTCACATGTAGTCAGAACAATAAGGAAAAAATATGGGAGTAGTCTCTATCAGAAATATTTACCACCACTACCTAATGCTTATCACCTTCCCAGGGCAAAACCTGGTAAAAAGACAGAACCATACATTTTAAGTTTTGTTCAAAAACATAGTCGGGGTTCACCCATGAAACTGATACTTCGCATATAAAGTTAAAAGGCAGATTTACAGAATCATGTGAGTTACAGTTTCTAGTTTGACACTAATAGCATTAATGCTGAAAGCAAAATAAAATATCCCTAAAACTGGAAACACTACTAGATAGAGACCACTTGCGCTTTAGTAGGGTTTTTTTATGTTGTAAAGATTATACAGACAGAAACATACTGATCTAATATCTAGTTTGAAGAGCCATAAAATGTTCTTGCAAGTGTAGACAAAGAAAACTTTATACTATGAACAATAGTGAAAGTTCCTTAATAATCTATGGCTTAGATATGAGTGTTTAGACATTACAAGATGGGTAAAAAAGAAAATAAATCAATAAAAGCTGTGTTCTCTGGCTCGTGGTGATAAGATTTATTTACAGCCAAAGGAAGGATGATTCTTTAAGAGAGAAGAGGGGACTCTTGTTTTTCCTCACACTCTTCATATCAATCCAAGCAACTGAATATTACATAGTCACAAATTAATAAGAATTTGAAAGTGCATATCATTAACTTTTCCAATTTAACAAGGATTTAAGAACAACAACCATTGGCAGTGATAAAGTTTTTTTCTTACTAAAAAGCAGGCTGCTTTTGGCTAGCTATAAGCTCTGATGCAGGACTGTTCTCAAGAAAAGGGCTTTAAAAAAAGCCATCGCTATTTCTGGGCAGAAATGTTATTGTACATATATAGATATGTATGATATATATTTATAAATATATCCATAACATAATATATAAAATATATGTCTAAAAATATGAGACAGTTCATGTGTACACATGCTTCATGTCCAGTGTTGCAATAAGGAAGTTAAAGGAAAATTTTGATGGTTAGCACATAAAATCTGTGGCTGCCTATAGAAAAACAAAATTGCAGGTATTTTGTAGTGTCACTAAGTGTACTTCAGAAAGATACTTAAATAAATGCCTCTCTTCTACTTTGGAACGTATGTCAGGAGCTGAGAAGTGGTTTCCATCCAACCAGCAACGTTCTGAACCTTGCCATATATGTACTCAGCAAGTCCCTGGCTGAATCAAGGGGTAAGCCAATAACAAAAGATTTATTAGGCAAGATCCTACTGATAACCACACTGAAATGGCAGATTTGTACCAGTGTGGGAGTGCAAAATATGTCTAATTTTTAAATAATAACTTTAAATATAACTAGGATCGTAATTCCTGTTTATATTTTGTATGTTCATATTTTATGGTGTGCTTTCGAATTACAAGAGAGAATATGCTTTCTCATTAGAAATGAAAATGTGTTCTCTCTTGTTCCAACACCTCAATAATTAAAAGATGAACAATTACGGTATAGAAAAAGTTTTATTTTTATTTTTTATTTAGTCAAGACTTACTGTTCTAAAGTGCAATATACCTCTGACATAAGTACAAGAAAAGAAAGCAAGCTTTTTTCAAAAGCCAAAGGTAAAAGCTAATCATATTTTTTCTTGTGTGTCTAGTGATCCCTTTTTGTTGATATTGGTTAGCAGGAGGAAAACAGCACAGAAAAGGGCTTTAATTTCATGCCAGCAGTGTTTATTTTGCAGTGGGGCTATAAGTTTTGTGAAGACTGAAAGTATAAAAGTGGAGTGGACTCAATGAACTGAAGAATGCAGTAGGAGGGGAGGTAAGACGAGCTGTAAAACTAATTGGTGTCCAACATGTTTTGGACTGCATTTAATTTTCTTGAGGGGAAGAGAGGTCACGAATGGAATGAAGTCAATGAGAATAGGAATAAGAAAGTGGAAAGCAAAATGGCCAGCATTAAAAGGTCAGCGAATATCCCAGGGACAGGAAATGAACTTTAAACAAAAGTATAAGGTAGTATTTCTATCCACGTTTGGGAGTTGTTAAAATTAGTATTAAAAGAAGGAAACTTAAATAACCAGATGTTTCTTGTATGAAAGCTTGTTTTAGTCTGCTTTCAATTTATTGGAGGCCTTAGCAAGACCAAAATTTTGTGTGCTACGCAATTAGGAAATGAGTATTTCAGCACAGTGCTAATGTTATTTAAATATTTTAAAAGACTTCGATATTTTACACTGACTTGCTTCCTGTTACACTTTTATAGTCTTTCTCTTGGAAGAAATCTCCATCCTGAATTGGGAAAGTAAACTTTTCACTAGCTTTAACACAGAATTTAGCCACAACAGCCAGACTGCCAGCATCTGACTAATACATAGACACTTCGCAGTCTACCTTAAGAGATCTAGTCTATATATATGGGTCATACATGACCCATAAAGTCATCAGTTTAGTATATTTTTTTATTACTTTATTTAGAGCACCAATTTTTTCAATGAATAAACAGTGTTTCATTCGAAATATTTTCTGCCACTAAAGTTTTGGCTAAAATTGAGTCCAGAGTGGTTTATTGCTGTTCATGGTTCATTTGTGTGCACATCAGAAAGCAAAAATCTTTTCTCAGCATATTCATCCAAAGCCCACTAGTTTTAGCAAGAATCTTTGCTTTGACTTAAATGGGCTTTGAATCAGGATCTTTGTGCTCTGACCTAGCTGGACAGCAAATATCTTTCTGCTCTAGAATATGCTTAACTCAAAATATCCATTATTTTTATCACTTGTTCAGCTCCACTTTTCTCTTTCCACCCCAGTGAGCAAGTAATTAATAGATGCTGAAATCATATGAAGTAACTCCATTGAAGCCACTTTACTGGTAACTGCAAAAATGGCCATGAATGGGTTGCCAAGAAGCCCAGAAGAATAAGCAGGGGTCCTAGGGCATAAGGAACACACTATAGCTGGCATCTGAGAAGTAGCAGCACACCCAGGGGAGAATATCTGTTTAATGAACAAATGTCACTCTGCTATACTTGTAAAATACAGGATGCTGCCAAAGCAGCCTCAGCTGTTGGAATTATAAGTTTACTAAGAATACTTTGTAGTACAACCACCTAATGTTGAAAACACTAGTCTTTTAAAATCACTTCTAGACCACGTCTGCTTTTACACAGGCAAAATTAGAGAACATGATGTTAGATATAAATACATCCCCATTTTCAAGTGAAATTTTGATTTCTTTTCCTTTTGGAGTATAAATCTCGAACCAATGGATCTGAAATCACACCACATGTTTGAAAACCCAATATCATTCTTCCTATAAAAATTTAAATGACATTAGTCCTAAAAACTGGGTGTTAGGCTTCCAAATTCTGTTTTCTATGAAGTATGAGCTCATGGAGTAACCTCATAGGGTGAGCGGAGTAATTTATTATCTTTTCTGTTAATACTTCAAAAGGATGAAGATAACAACAAGTACCATATCCAAGGACTGTGTGGATTTATGTTTACATTCACATGGCATCTTCTCCTGGAGATTTTCCAGAAATTTTACAAAAATATTTTTGTGGAAATTTGGAGTTTACCATGAACAGATCAGCACCTTTTATGTACCAGTGATGCCTTAGTAAATTTGTTTGCTTTGTTTTTTATTGTGAAGGAACTATGAAGCATTTGAATATGAATAGGCCTTCACCAGGTTATCTCCTGTGTTTTGCAAGATAAAATATAAAATTAAGGGAGGCTTACCCTTCAGTCAGATCTGAAATAAATACTTTATAAAAGGGCAGAAGAATAAGATATACAGTAAGAAACTTCCAAGGGATTTTGCTAAAAACCATGAAAGGATTAAAGTTAGCTAAAAAAAAAAAAAAAAAAGCACATTTTGGAAAAATATTCTCTGTGTAGACCTGAAGAACAAAATGGGATGTGTATTTTTGGCTTTGTGTGAGTGGAATGTCATTTGATTCCCTTTTCTCTTCCTTCTTCCTTTTTTTATCTTTGTTTTTTCCTCTTTTTTGACCAAGTGGAAGGCTTGCAAAACTTCACACAAGTTGCCAAAATGCAAGTTGTCTTTTCCTTGGGACTGTTACAGCTCATACCTTCCCTAAAATGTTCCCTGAAGTCTCTTCTCAAATGCAACTATCTCATGTGAGTGTTTGGGCCATTTCTACTGGTATCAAACACCCACATGGCACTGAAAATGAAAGCTGGACAGATCATTCCTTCTAGAGCTGTAGTGGGGGAGAAATGTCTAGATTTTATTTATGTTGCAGTTAAGAATTTTTATTTCTCTATTATACATTCATATTAAAGCAAGAAGAAAAGTTAAGAGCAATTAAAAAAAATATATAAATTATATAGATACCTTATTACCTAGCATATGTATCTTACTCAGTGAAGACTAAGAAACCTCAAAGACTAATCTCTCATTAATACACGAGATGTTCACAGAATGCCTGCCAGAACTGGGAAGTCAAGTTTAGATGGAAACTTGGCATGGAGTTACTGGCTTGTCCCTTTGAGAGTTGGGAAGGAAAGGAAAAGAAAAAACAGTGAATAAAACTGTGTTTGCATGCTTGCATGCATGTACATACGAGAAGACTTTTTAACTTCGTTTTCTCATTAAAGTAGAGAACAGTGAAACTGTAAAGATTCCATGTGTGTTCTTATAAACTGTGCTTTTCACACATCTTTTGTTAGACACATGGAATGTTAACTGAAAGGGCTTATCTTAAAAATCAGCAGGGTAGCTGGAATGCAATTTTACAAAACCTGGCCATCTTTCAACAAGAGTGGGTGGATTTTCAATGCAGCAAATGTTTGTGTATTAAAAAGTATTTGCCATGGTGACAAAGCTTGGAGAAACATCCCATTAGCCACAGACGGGAAGCCGTTGCAGATTGTTCTGATTATCCATGCCCAAAACTTAGTCTGGCTCTGTTTATATGGCATTTCCCGATTAAAAAAAAAAAATTCAACATACCCCTAAAACCTGAGCAAACTGTTTGCACTTACTTACACATGCCTTGTGCTGTATTTTCTGGCTCAGATTCAACACATGATTAGATTCTTACTTTCCTGGAACTTAAAACATGTGCTTACAGCTAAGCATATGCTTAAATGTTCTGCTGCACTGGGACCTAAGAGGATGTTCCTATATTCCTGGTACAGTCAGGATTCCTGGTGAAACAAATAGGAATTTTAGAATAAAAAGGCCTCTAATCTATAGCTCAATGGAGAGATGAGTAAACGAAGTTGATAAGGTTTTGTGGTGAGGGATTGTAGGAGGGAGTATGGGAGAGTATGTGGGCACACTTTATATGTGTGTACAAACATCTTATCCGCATGAGCCTGGGACAGCTGCATTAATCATGGTCCCAAGATGCTGTTAGTAAGGGTTGTTGTGTTGTGTCTTCATGATTTTGTCATAGAAACTTGAAGCAAAGTAAGACATTTAGCTGCTAGGGGCACTGCCATTGTCTCACTATTCTTAAAACGTAGCTCCTCTGTGCATACAATGTTATATTTCTAAGATCAACAGTTTGGGAAGTTATACTTAGAATACTGGAAAGTTAGGAGTCTCCCTCATTAGAAACATGAAGTTCTCATTTCTGCTTCTGTTGAATAGCAAGACAAGGAGCTTGTGGAAGTTAGAACTGTCACCTGCCACAGTGAAAGGAAAGAAAAATCACTGTGTCAAATGACGCCCACTGGAAAATGCTCAATTCTAGCTATAATTAATCCATGCAAGCAGAGTGGTCAAAGCAGCCCTATAAAGTGCATGTGGGATCATTAGAGATGAGAGGGAGGAAAAATTATGGGTGAAACCCAATCTGGAATACATATAAGTGCCCAAGCCAGATGTGAACTCTACAGATTTGATACCTCTCACTCATATGTAATAATGAGAGATGGATTAAAACATTCCAACAGAAGTGTGAAAACTTAGCAGCAAATTGACTTTAAACACAATAGAAACTGCATGAAGTCCAGTGTGTTGAAATACAACACAATGGACATTTTTTGTATCATACATACAGAGGTTCGTTTGTTAGTATTCATGTAGAAATTAAATTAAATAATGGATTTAAATAGTTGGAAGAGTGTGTGTCACCTCTTTTATTCCTTTTGGAACATTCACCCAGAGGCATAACCTGGGATGCTTAAAATGGACCCATTTACTCCTATTTTCAGGAACAATGTTTATAGGCAAATGATCTTTTATGTGCTGAAATGAATGACTATGCTATAAAACTAAGTATCCTATGGAACGCTGCTTTGAAGTTATACTTGGCTGCCCAAGGTAGATGACAGACAGTGTCAGGAAAAGGGATAAAAAAGCTTAAAGGTCATAGTAAGGTCAAAACAAATAGGTCACAGCAAATTAATCCTTATCATCTGACCAGCGTGGAACAAGAAAAGGGCAGTGTTCAAGCTCAAATCTGCTAAAATTTAGTGGAAAGGTATAAAACAATTAGTCACGACACTGACTTCTTTCTTCCCTTCAGTTGCTGGAAATAGAAGTTCCCTTTGTGGATAAAAATAAATATAATTATAAAATATTCTACTTAATGATATATGTATCCAGAAAGTATTTTTTCATCACAGATAAACTCGTTAGGCCACTTTTGACTCAAATGTAACTTTGGTCAGAATAAGAAACACTGGGCAATTGAAAATATTTTCTTTTTTTGGTACTAATTTTGATAGAAATTATTACTTATTTTCAAAATTTGAAATTACTAAGTTTCAAAACTGTGCCATGCTAAGATTCAAATCAATATGATCACTGTTAACATTGGCTTTTGATAAGAAAAAAATTAAGAGATCATAAACTTTTCGTAACTCCTTACAGCTTAAACCAATACTCATAAAATGTTACCATTGTTCAGAGTAAGGCTATCATTTTTAATCAAAATGCACCATAAATTCTTTATGTAGTTTTGAATAAATCTAATAGAATGGTTAATTACAATATCACAATACCTAGACACTATTTCATAACTTTACATGTCCATCCTACTTGCTGTTCTCTATGTACTTAGATGTACAAAGTTAATAATGGGCATTCCCTGCATTATATGTGATGCTCTTTAGAAACAGCACAAAGAAAATACTATTCCTAAAAAAACTTGTACCTAAGCTTAAACTACCCAAAACTGGAACTGCAAGTTGACAGGGCTGTAAAGCTTTACTGGAACAGGAGGGAATTGTCATCAGAGTCTTCCCTTCTGACCATACCACCCTCTAGAGCTCTCCCTGACTCTTTTGTGATCATGCCTACTGGCTGTGGAAGAAAGATAAATTAATTTTTCCCACAGCTTCCATCTCTTCTAGGTCTGTTTGGAGGCAGGTGGGACTCAAGTCTAAGTAAGCTGGAGCAGAAAAACAGCTCTTGGTAAAGCTAGTCATATCTGAGAGCCCAACTATATCAGAGCTTACTCTGCTCTGCTGCATGTTCCCCCCTCCATGCTCTTGGCCTCGGACACCCTGCGCACACAACCTCCTTTGAACTGTCCATGCCTCTCCTCTCATTTTTCCTTTGCTCCCTTTCAAGCAGCCCACCCAGTGTGTGGACAACTGTTCTCAACAATTTTCTAATCTGAGATCTATCTATGTCTTAGGAATACTTCAATGGCAGGCCTACATCTCTTTATGCATCTTATAATGTCCACTTAACAGAATGCAATACTCAAAATCCCTCCTGTGCTGAACAAGTACAAAACAAAGTTCTTATTAGCCATTAAATTATTCATCATTACTAAAGCCTTCATTAAGATTAACCAGAAGTGATTATTTGATGATCTCTCAAGACATGCCAAAGTCTGGAGGAACCAGTCTGGGGGCCCTGACATCTAGAAGATTTTGCATGCTTTCAAACTGGCTTCTGCCATGCCTACTGCTACCCTCTGCAAAGTTCCAAATAGGGACTTCTGAAAAGTGGTATTCTGAAAAGTGAAAAGGCAGTAGAACATCCCAGGTTGCTTAGCTGAAATTGGCCATCAAAAGGGAGAATAAATAGAACAGTAAGCATATGTAGTTCATATTCTGAAAAAAAAAAAGACAAATGTAAGCATGGGATAAGGACACACAACTGAGAAAGGACATAAAAAAATGAAAGCATTCATGTAGTAAACATATGTTAATTTACTTATATGCTATAACTCTTCCTCCTCGAATTCCAGAATAACATAACTACGCTTTTTGCTCAGTGTAACTCCTAAAGCTAGTAGATATCCCATAAAAGAAGACAGTTTACACTATTGTATTACACATTCCTGTAATACAAATTATCAGCTGAAATCTACAGCAAAGCTCCCACTGGCTGAAGAGGAAGCAGACTAGCTCGGACTTTTAAGTAAACATGAAGGCAGATTACCTTCGGGAAGAAAACAACCACCCCCAAAAAACTGGCAATTCAATAAAATCAGAAATACTGCTTTAAGATTGTAGCATTCCAAAGTGGTATTAGAACTTAATTTGTTTTCTGAGAAGGACTTTACATTTATCATGTCTCTGTGATATTTTATATCTGCCAAAATAAAACTGAGCATAAGAGGCTGCATACCGGGAAGTGATAACTTGTGGTGTCACATTTCAGTATATAGAGTCTTAAATATTTATGTGCAAAAGTCATTTAGCTATAAGCCTGTTTCCTGTTTTAAACCAGATGCTGTTGCATAAGCTAAAAATATTTAAGAAAAGGTCTAGAATGATAAAGGATTTCATTTGTAAATGTGCTCTGTGGATGGTGTCAAAGGACAATCCTGTGGACTTTTGAAAAAGGAATTAGCTAGTCTTGTGTGTGCTTCAGCCTTGATGTATAGATGTATAACTAATTTCTGTGCATTTACACAGTGGCATGAGAACATTCAATACAAAGAATGATTTACATTTACAATAGGTGGATTTCCCTGAAAATAAGTATTCATACTTTCCCCTTGGAAAGTTCTGGAGTTTTGGTGGTTTTTTTGGAAACTGTAATCAAAAAGAGAAGAAGAATGAGAAGCAGCAACACATTTAATCACAGATTAGAACATTCCTCACAGCTCTCAACTCCTGGCAGGTGTTGCAGTAAAGAATGAAAAAAGAGTTAATCATGATTATAAAGTGGGCATGTTTTTAGAAGGCTGGAGTTTGCTCTGTGATATTAAATTGGAGCAGGTTAAAACTTCTCCTGGAAAATATAGGTTTAATTTCAAATGCACAGAATTTAGTTTTAGCAATCAATTGAAACAATGCAAAATCTGTCACTAAACAGAATTAAGAGCAGCTTTTTCAGGCTTCTGTATTTCAGCATGTCTCTTGAACAAAGAAATCGTAAAATCAAAATGGTAGGGCACAGAAGACATTTCACAACTCAAACTATCTTCAATAAATAAAAGCCATCACATTTCACATTGCTGTATATACACTCTGATGATATTTCCATTTTCAACTACAGTTAACTGCAATGGGTGTAAAGAGAGGCAACAAGCTGCAACTAGGGAATATGTAACATGGGGTAATATGACACTATGATATTAAAGCACTGCCTGTATCAACACTTTCATTTATCTTATGAGTTACTTCTTTTTCTTTTTTTTTCAGACACAAGTATTTGACCCTTACAGCTCCTATGCTGCACATTCTGCAGCCAATTCAGGAACTATGCATTTTTGACAGGAACAGGAAACTCCAGATACACTCCTCTCACGTGCCATTCATACACCCACTGGCAATGAGACACTGCTCACCATACTGCTGGGAGAAAGCAAAGTCCTTCCTTGCCCTTGACGTTACCACGAGATTTCCTCAGCCTGCTACTGTTGCTGCCCACCTTATCAGTATGTCTCAACCCATATTCATACACCCGCAATCCTGGGTCACCTTCATATATCTCATACAGGCCACCCACCCGAGGGAGGGAAGTATGAGCGCAGTTCAGTTTGATACTGCTATATCTGTAAATCTTTCCTGAAATTAGATGGTTTTTTCTAGTACTTTTTTAGAGGTAGGGTGTGTGTTGGCCAGCTGTCAGTTCTCAGAAATTCATCACCACTGCCATACCCTGCCAGCCGCCTTGCTGAAACCAAACTGGTTTGTACTAACAGTGTCTGAAGCAGAGATAGATGTGAGTACAATCTCACCTATTTGATAGTGGTATTGGTTCCTCTGAAAGTTTGTTCTGAAATGGAAGATAGAATTATTTTTTCACATAGTTTCATGTGGAAACTCTGCAGCCAGTTCTGGCCATCCTGTATTTGTGTGTAACACTAGAGTGGCATGTTTGTTATCACCACAACTGTTGATAACAAACTGGCTTCCCAAAGTCAAGTGACCTTCGTGTCCTCCCACCTTCTGCAATGAGTAATATCTTCATACTGTAAGTATCTCTAAACAACTCACTGAATGGCTACTCTGCTTTATAAACAACTCCTTTGAATCAAAGGATCTGTGGCTTTCTTCTTCTTTAAACTGAAGTGAGAAGATGCAGTATAAAATCTGCTGCAAAAAAGTGTGTTGAGAAGCTAAGCCACTTCTGCACATGCTTCTTTAAGTTGACAAACTGAATCAATTTTTAAGGTTGCTCCACTTGGCAAAGGGCTAAGAAAAGCCCAGAAATCCTAAAGACAAATACTCCTGGGTTCAGTCCCACTGGACTTACGGGGGCTGGAGGGGAAAGGTTGCAATTTTTTTGCCATTGTTTTTCTCATTGTATTTGGGGCATGCAATATATGATGCTCAGCAACCTGAAATCTTGGAAGCAAATTGAATAACATGTGCCTGCCAAGATACAGTACAGTGTAGTGTTTATACATGTCATATAAATCTGTTTTATATAATTAAACCAATGGAAGCTTCTGCACATGGGCAAGCCTTAATAAGCTTTCTCTCAAGACATTTGGCCTTCCAAATGAACATTACAGTAAGGAGAGCTCCTATGTTTAGCACTTATAGAATACAGTATGTAGAGCTTACTAGTGTTCAATGGAAGCACAGAACGTTTTAGTATTTTTTATTCAACTACTTTACTATTTCACTGTCTACAAACACTGAAACAGCAGAATGTCCAATACACTCAAAAAACAAGGGTAGCACTTAATATATAAGTTAATTTTAAAGCATTTTGAGACAGTATTCTTATTTTTTAAAATATTTTCATTATACATAGTGTGTAGGAGCCCCAATAGATAGTAGTATTTTCTCATATTATGCAATGAACAAATTCTTTCAGGCAAAATAAGCAACAATAATTTTATCCTAAAAATAAACATTATTATTCCCTTTTACAAATAGGAGACCAGAGCATGGAGGGATTCAGTCAGCTGCCCAAAATCACTGAGGAAATCTGAAGATTCCCGAACCCTGATTTTGAGTCTGAGTAAAATGTTTTAAAAACAATCACATCTTTTCCTTTTAAAGTTGTTGTGTCTTTTCAAACTAAGGACTCCATAACAATCAAGAAAAGGCCTGGTCAGTAGCAGATGTGGGAGAAAGGAAAAGGGGATTATGGAGAGCAGCAGCACAAACATTTGCTTTACTCAGAGCAGATGGGTAGGAGTTTAGAAAGATTTTTCAATTCTAAGGCCATAATGAAGGTCATAAAACAGTAAAACAGTACAGCTTTTCTTGAAATTTCCAAGTTAGAATGCATTTGCTTTCCTTGGTCTATATTGTAGACTGTAATATTGTATGCAATAAGTCATTCCTGGTAAGCATAGTGCCCATTGCAAAAATAGACTGCACAGAACTTTTCTAAGAAGTTGTTAAAAATAATGCAAATAATCATATCCAGAGGGAATAAAATAATGTGAAAAGCTCACACACCAGATTTGTTTTTGTTTATAGAGGATTTCCAAATTAAGAAATTCTAGTGAAAATAAATCATATCTTTATCTAAGAGGTGGTGCTTTAGTACATACTGCTCCATGCCCTTTCACATATAGGCAGAATTTAACAACAGTTCACCACGATATGACTCTGTCTTGCACTTCAGTGAATTTCAGAGCGTTGAGCCTGCTTTTACAAAACTGCTGTTGAACCACGCAAATATTTAATCAGCCACTAAAGACTGTTAGAAAGAAATACTTAGAGGCAGTGTTTTCATTTTGTTTCATAGCACTAAAGAAACAGGGAGAAAGACGTTTCTGCAGCATCCTTCAGTTTGATGCAATTTAGAATCTCAGTACTTATTCTTGCAAGTGAGGAAAGATTTAAGGACTAAACTCCAAGATTTTACAAGTTGAAATAAAAAGGATTTTATTTTCCTGTCTTTTATTCAGGCAAAGGTTTTTTAAAGGCAGTGGTAAGTATACTTTTTTCTGAATAATGATAGCAACAGCCATTTCAACTGTATGTTTTGCTTTTTTGCACGTATCCATTTACAATATAAAAAAGAAATAATACAAAATGGAATAGCATATAATGAAGAGATTAAATGTTTTGAAAAAGGATCATGCATTTTAGTCAACATTTGTCAATATATGCATTTGAAAATCAGAACATTCCCATTTTAGAATAGTAGATTGATTTTAATTTAAATGATATTCTTCTTTGTACATCTGAGATTTAAATCTGGACCTGTGTCAACTTAGATCTCAGTAAACTGTGAGCATTGTTTTAGTTTGTGAAGATCTGAGGGAGAAGGAAAAAAATAAGAAAAATATACTAACTGTACTCACATGAAGTTATTTTTAAGTATACTGTAAATAACTAAAGTGAACCTAACTGTTCATACTTGAATCAAGAACAAAAGGAAAATAGGAAGACTGTGGTGTGCAGAAGTTTTGAGCATATATCAGAAGGTTGTTTGAAAACCCTGAAAAAATCAAAAAAATTGGGGGAAGGGAAAAGAAAGAGGAAAAGTCAAAAGCTGTTATCAACACTTTAGATTCAAAAAATTAAAACAGAAGAAAAACACTGAAAGTAATGAGTATGATTGACTGATTAAAACAAACAGGGAGTTTATACTAGCTTTTAATTGCTTCCAGACAAATGCCTTACAGTATATCCTTTAAAGCAATCACAACTGTTGGAAAATATCTTTATACCAACTGATCTTCATATCACATAGTGAGAATTCCACCAACTAACATTAGGGTTGCTACAGAATGAGAAAATTAACAGTAAAGCATACCATACATTGTACAGTTAACCCTCAAAACACCTAAAAATAATATGGTTTTCCAATGATAAATTATGATCACACAGAGTACAAGAAGATTCTTTCAACATAGAGGTTAAACTACAATAGTCCCAACATACCACAAACTTTGTCTGGTTTGTACCACTCAGAACAGCAGTACAAGGACTGTGCTTACATCCCCAATTCTCCTTTCCAGGTGCAGAACTTGGCGCACTCTATGCTGACCAATGCTGAATAGACTTGCAATGAGAAATAAGCTATGTCGTGCAAGAGGAAAACCCTAGGAGAATGTTTTAAAGAAATATTCCTAAGGTATAATAGCTTTTTATTGAAATTATATGCTTACAGACCATGAAATTCTTCAAGGGAGTCATGACAAATTTACTAGCTGAAGAAAAAGGTTCCTGTGCTTAGCTAACATGATTGCAGCTTTGGTACCTAATGTCAATGTACAAGTCTTTAATTTGCAGCAAGAATGACTTACACAGGTGAAGTTTACACAAGAATGTGTGCAGGCTTTGGGGATTTAATATCTGGAGTTGGTGTGTCCCTCCAGGTATGCTATTAAATACACTATGGTTCTGAAGGAGATAGGAAAAGAAGGTGCCTCAAGACCTTTTTTAAGACATAGTTTGTTCCAGGGACAGAAATACTACCTGCTTGACTTTAACAAATATACAAAGCAAACATCTATGTTGGATGATACTTTCAGCTTTTTTCCCTTTCCACTTCTGTTGCCATTTGCTCTGGAAAGTTTCTTTGCATTTATATAAAGATGATGGGAATTTTTTTTCTTAGAAACATAAGTTAAAATTCTAGACCTGTTACAGGTACTAACATGGACCTGTTTTAACAACACTGGCTCTATTAATTTTTTTTTTACTTTATTTTTAAATGAAGTATATTCATTTTCCTTTGGTTCACTTATTCTTTCTAAAAAGAATATTTCATTTATTTGTATGTTCAACAAGTGAGATTCTTAGGTATCACAGACATAGGGCTCAGAAGCTTTTTTGTCACTACCCTTATGAATCAGGACCTGAAATTCTTAATGGTAAGATAATAATTAGAAAAATCAGTAATTGGAACAGGTCAGGCCTGAATACTAAATTTTGAAAAGTCAAGGTCTTAACATTCTCCAGGCATTTTCTGAGAATAATAGTGCTTTGATGAAACTTGGCTATTCATAATAAATTAAACTATAGTACCACATCTGTTAGTGCTGTGTAACAGTCCCATGTCAAGGCAGAGAATGCTACAAGGAACTCACTCAGAAGCTTTAGCTTTCTCAAACCATCTCAAAATGCAGGTTTCTGTGCAGTCTCGACTTCCATACAACCTGCCTGCTGGTCAGATATAAAAGGCAATTGGTCAACATCACTCAATCAGAACAAGAATTTTGCAGAGACAATCCTTATGTAGATATTTCTGTGGCATCATTAGTTCAGCAGATCTGAGTTGCTTTAGTTCTCCAAGTTCACCAGTTTAGCTTGTGCAATTTTTTGTGTTCAAATTAGAAGTGTGTGAAACTAAACAGTCCAACACTAACTAGTCAGACTGAGTGTTTTAAAATATTTTTGAAGTGATGCTATTTAGAAGTGCCTGAATTCCAAGGGTCAGGTAGGTATGAAAACCGTCTGTTGAGAAGAAGCACTTTACTCTCCATTTAAATCTTTCTCAAAATCAAACAGTGTTTGGACACTTAAAAACACAGTACAGTCAATTATATCTATGTAATGCCCACTGTGTTCAGTAGATAGATTACCACTGCCTTCAGCAAAATGTTTTCCTGACTTTTTGTAACCGTTACTCACAGATTTTGAGAGAAAACTAGTCAAACTTTCTGAACCTTTCAGGACAAATGATGTTTATGTTTTAATTCAAGAAAAAAATCTAGAAATAGATTATAGAATTTTGTAACAAGTAATGAGCTTCTTTAAACTACTTCAGTGTAAGCTGAATTTTCATCCACTTAAGCTTACACGGTCTGTCCTTCAGAAAGTTGCTCTATTTGGCTTTCTTAGATGTAATCAGAACTGTTCTGTGTTTCCCTAATTACAAACATATTTCTTTCTTCATGCAATATCCCTAAGTATGCAGCAACCATCCTCTTGCCAAAGCTTTCTGGCATTTTTATTCCAGTTAGAATCCAAATCTACATTTTTCTGTGAGAAAAGCTGTAGGAAAGACTGTAAACAGGATAATTATGTAGCAATACAGTTTTAAATGCAAGTTTTACTTGCATATTATTTTGAATGTATGTGTTTTTACTTCCTCATGAGTTGTGGAGATGCAATGCTATTGTTCCTGAAGCACATACCTGTTTCCATTAATGCAAATGGCAAGAATTCTGTAAGAGATTTTAAACAGAAGGTATGAGGAAGATAAAAAGATGTGCAAAATGTCACAAAAGTTACTCACAATCATTTTAATGGTCTAAAATCTCTAATCAGTGTCCATTTTTTGTGGCCTCCTTTATCTCACCCTGTGAGAATAGCTCTGGAAAGGAATCAACCAACCAAAAACCCCATAAGGCATGTAGCCTTGTTTTCTGTGTCCTTTACAGATGCCAGAAGCACCTCATGTTAGAAGATTATTTTCAGAGTTTTGGAAAATATTCATAGACATATTTTCAAGTGGTGAGTTAAGTCAGAACTCAATCAATAACTATCACCAGTTTTTGATATTTGGAATAAGAACTTCCGGTGACATGTTAGAACAAAGGAAATTTTTTTTGCCATGAAATTCCTGGGAGAGTTTTGTAGTCCTCAAGAGAGATCAAATGGAAGTTAGTGTAAAAGTAGTTGGAGGCTTCCATGATTTCCTCTTCTTTTGGGAGTTATTAAAATATTGATTCATAGAAAGAGAAGAAATCTTGATCATTACATCAGCCATTGTTCATAGAATAAAACTTACTATGTTCATTCATGTATCATTTTAAACAACACTCATTTGTCTATTAATTAGAGACATGGAATTGAATGAGCTTCTCATTATCTGTTGCATTTGAAAAGAGAAAAATACAGTAAAACACACTTTAATATGCATTGTTCAAAGATGTAAACCAATTGCTTAAAATTGTTAGCTCAAATTTTGAAATTATACTCTTTCAAAACATTTAGACTGTTAACTAAACATGATATATCAAATAAGAACACTTATTTTCAATGGTAAAATCCAAGAGAGGACTGTATCCTTTCCTGGTTCTCAATGAAGAGCACCTGCAAAATAATTTTGGGTGAAAAATTGTGAACAAAGTAGTTCCTCCTTACAGCTCATGGAATGAAAACGTAGGCAGTTTTGAGGAAAATTTATCATGTTCTCAGCTGTTCTAATGCCTGGCCAAGTCTCGCTGGATGTGTGCTGCTACCCACTAATAAATATCCTCCTTTTGTTCAAACGGATAAATGGCCTTTGCTTTTGAAGTGAAATGATCTGAATTACATTCCCACCCCAGGCATTAAGTGTCTGGAAGCTCTGGTGTGTAACATAATGATAAATACTGCATTGCTGGATAGCCCTTGTGTTAACTAATAACTGAATGACTTTTAAAGGATCAAATAATACTTTCTTGTTTCCATTAAATCTTTTCCCAAGAGTAATGATCAGTTAGTTTACTTTTCCCTAAACAAGCCGTGATTACAGCCAAAGTTATCTGTTTCTTCTTCTGGTAAATTCAGTTTTGTACATAGATTAACTACTATTTATATATTGTTAGAGAAGCACTCACAGGGCTACCTTTCATGCTGCCCAGATTAACTGCTTATGTAGACATTTACAGCTTTAAAATTAATTTAGGTATTTATGTATTTTTATTAAATTATGCAGCCATTTCCCATCACTGAAATGAATTGTTCATGCCAGCATTAGCAGAAAGTGGTATCATATCAGCAAGTAGCAGAAAACTTACTGTATTGATATACAATTTTAAACAGCATTCATTCACCTTTCTATTAATTATAGATGTTGAGTAAGAGATCTTACATTTCTTTTTCTCTCCCTCTTGAAGGAAGATAAATAGAATATTCTAACCCCCAAGAGAAAAAAAAATAAATCTTGTTTTATCTTCATCCAAGACAGTAAATGTTGAAATACTGTAGGGAGAGACACAGTTTTATGTACAAACCTATGTAGAAACAGGTCTGGAGCCACTAGCACATCTCTAACAATACATGTATAAATATCACAAGGATATTTTTCAAATGTTATTTAAATGCATTCTGTTTGTACACACTTGCCAACATGCCCCAGAAAGGCAGACATGGGAATGAGGATTTGGCTCCATAGGCACAGCTGCTGGCCATAGATGGCCATGAGAGAAGAACTTTAAAGATGAACCTAGAACAGAACTATATCCTGATTCTGTCGCACTAATTAAACTTTTCCGCACCAGTTTTCTACAAACACGAGTTCCTGTTTCACGGATAATTGGCAGGCAACAGGCGATTAGAGGGAAAGAATCAAGTGGAAACACAATCTGAATACAAAATAAACCATCAAACAAACCCCCATATAAAAATATCACCTATTTTCAGTTAAATGGATTTTGCATGGCATTTCCATAACAGAAATAGAAACAGCTCGTTTAAATGCCACAAAGTATATAAAACACAGTAAAATGTTTCCCAATACTTAGTATAGGTGTTCTGCGTTGAAAATGCTGTAGCATTTTAATCCCTTTGCAATTCTTGCAAAGCGGTTTACAGCCCCTTTCCAAGTCTGTCATCAATTAGGTATCTGCAAAACTGTTCTCTTAAATTGTGGGTGGCTAAATAGTAATTTGCAGGATGCCACTTAACTAAACTGAAGAATGGAAAAGAGAACTCACGAGATCCCGATTTCCAGTTCTTTCATCTGCCTGCCAGTATCACAATAAGAAATATTAAAGCAATCAGAAAAAAGTATTCTAAGCATTACAAGACCCTATAGCTTAAAGTCAATGGTGAAAAGAGCTACAGAGTATAGCAAGTTTCAGTGGTTAAGCTGAATGTATGGAATGCTCTATCAAAACAGATGGAGTTTTATAGATATAGTTACTTTTAAAATGACAGAGAGAAGCAGCCACTTAAGTCTCTTCCTTTAGATTCAGCATTTCCATTACAAACCAATTTTTTTATATCTTTAATACTTCAACATGTAACTTGGCAATGTTGCGCATAGATTTTTTTCCCCAATTCTCTGTAGTACAAAAACCTGAACAAAACAAAAGCATTTTGTAACAATATACAAATACTCTTAACACAATCCACTTGGTATGTTAGCTGTACCGAAAGAATTCACGAATTGAATGAACAACAGAGGTTGTTCTCAACTGGGGGTTAATTACAGCCTAAGGAACCTGAAGTATGAAAAGACAACATCTTTAGAATTACTACACACCTATTGAAGGTACAGTTACACATTTTCAGTGAACACAGTGAGTTTCAGAGATTTCCACGTTTTCAGTTTTCTCAGCGATACTGAGAGACCTTTGCATATTTAAGTTCAATGCAAACAGGCAAATTAGAAGTACATAGAACAATTGCTTGATATTTGCAAATATTTGAACTTCTACTAGAACATATTTAAGCTGCTTTTAGTTTAGTCTGCTTTTCAGGTGTGTACTGATTTTTTGGGTGTGGATCCTTCAGGGAATGTCAAGTGTCTTCATAAGAATGATGCTTTTCTTGTTGTGCTTGATTCTTTTGTTTGTTAAGTTGTCTTTAAGGCAGTACTGGCAAGTGAATACATTCTTCGGCCCTGACCCAGAAAACACTTAGGAACACAGTTAGATTCACGTATTTTGAGGGGCCTCATCGACTGGTGATCTAGGGCAATGTTTTGCAGACTTTTTTTTACCGAAGTCACTTGAGAGGGTGTAATAATACAAAACTGACTTACCCTAACTTTTTGCTTTGAAAAGAACAGAAGCAAAAATATATGCTCTTAAAACATATATAGATTGTATATTCTGAAGTGTAAAGTAGTTAGAAATACTTATTATTAAAACAATTGAACTAAGCACAAAACAACAAATAATTAATACACGCACCTCGTACCCTAGAAAATACAGTCCTTTGCCATTTGTAGTTTATATTCACACCTCCTGACTGTAGATACACCCCCATTTCTCGGTCATCCTTTGAGGAAGGGATCATCTGGTTAAATCAAGACCTAGAGGATATTGCTCATAATACGCATAATGATAACTAAGTGAAATTTTGTGTTCATTTTCTACGGACCATATAAACCCCACAGGAGAAGCTTTCAGTAAGTATGTGGGAAAGCATTAGTCCCTCTCCACTCAATTCTCTACAGAAAAGCAGATCATGCAGAATTTTATAAGAAAAGAGCGAATGCTGAAGCGCTGTCTGAAATGGCGTGAGGCGTTGTATTTCACAGTAACTGTCAGTTTGATAACAGAAAAGCCAACAGCCACAGATGATTATGACAGTAATGTGTCTTTAAGTCTACTGGAGCTGGGTTTGCTTACATCTAAGAAAATAACAACTCTACTGCAACACCTGCTTCCAAGTGTCCTTGTTTGTTTTGCTTCTGAAACATTATTTTTGTCTTCACTCTCCTCTAGAGTGGAGGAGTCTAGAAGGATCAAAAGTCTTATCATCTGGCCTACCCTGGATGAGACTCATTGTTGTGTTTCCTGTACAAGGTTCACTTAAGTGCTTAGAAAGTGTTGGCAAGTGGCCTAAAAATGGGGGGTTATGCTAAGTCCACAAGAATCTTCATTCCTACATTACTGACTAAAGAAAGAGGTTAAGGAGGCAAAAGCGAGTACAGCAAAAAGAGGAAAGATTCTACTACAACTGCAGTAATTTGACAGTATTCTGGAATTAATCAGATTCTTGCACTGCGTAAAGGAAATGTTTGTCCTTGAATAATACATCATCACATTGGCAGCATTTTTTAAACAAGTCTTTCTGGCATCTTTATTTCTTTTTTTTTTCCTCTGCTTTGAGTTGTAATCAATTTAAATTGAAAATGGAGTATTTTTACAATGTTTAAATAAAACGTATAAAAGATTTGATTCTTCAAGGTCCTGTAACAGAAGGAAAAAGTTTACATGCAAACTAATACAGGAATAAGCAACTAACTGGAAAAATTGCCTGCATAGCCCATTGATTGTGAGCCTTCCTTTCTAGGTAGAATTACTGTTCTGTAGTTCTTTTTGTTATGAAAATAAGTATACAGAATTGACAATGTATCTAGCAGTCAGTACTTGCTTTTTGAATCTTCTCTTCCACAATACTTCACGAATTTCCTCAAAATAGGAGAAAACTGCAAGTCAGAGACTGTCAAGCTGCTAGAGCATTGCCACCACAAAAGAAAGTAGCTGGGGGAGCAAAAGCACGAAGAATGGTATATAATGAACAAATATGTGATTCAGTGAAAAGCAGAGTATGTACAGCTTGAAGATGGTAGAGAATTAGATATTACATGGACATAATTGATAAAGCATTTTCATCATGGAAGAAGCAGTGCTGTATCTCGTCTCACTCGTCTTCTTTCTTCTTCATCTTATTCCTATCTAATCTGCCATAAACATAATTTAAACAACTTCAGTGTATCATCTAATCACCACTTTAAGGTAGGTAGAAGAGATACAATGAATTAACAGCATAATGGTAGTAAATAGCATAAACACACTAATTTAAAGCTCACTGGACTTATCAGTTCTTTACTGAGTGCAATAACTGGTAAAGAGGACCTGATACCATATGATTCCTAGGAGCTATTATATTAAAACTCATAAAAATCTGACCCTACTATTGGTGGGTAGCAAGGGTGCAACTTATTTGCTAAAACTGATTTAGGGTAGGTTCAACAAATTAATTTCTTTATTTTGCAATTCAAAATGTCCTTATTTACCAAAAAAATCCAGAGTAAAAAATAACAATGACCCTACTACTCACAAAAAGTACTGCATCTTTCACATGGGACAAAAAGCCATGGCTAAACACAGAAATAATAACAACTCATATTTGTTGATGTTTCAGAGCTTGAAATGTCAAAATATCATTGAGAACACTGTAAGTTTCAATTTGACTCTATCTTACTCCAGGCACTCCATCAGTCCTATGGCACACGCTTCATAGCAAACATTTCCTAACACCTGATGCTATTGCACCAATATATAAAGATATTACACAGACGTCCAAACTCTTTAATTTTAGAGATTTACAGGTGGAGTAATAGAAATAGACTTCAACTCTCTAGCTTTCAATGCAGATAGAACCTCAAAAATTTAAAGATTTAAAGCAGCATTTTGGCTGCTTTTCATGAGGAGCAGTTAGATGGTATTTTCTCTTTCGTCTCCACTTCACAGTCAGCTACAGTACAAAATTGAAAGCAAATGTACTGAAAACTAATTATTACCTATATAGACTGATGACAACCTTCTTTAAAACAAATGGTATATTATTGTTATATATAATCAGATGTAGTTAGTTTCTAACTTGACAGTAACAGGTATCAAAAACAAATAATCTTGTAAGTATATTAAATAATTCAAAGTTCTCAAAAATTTTTAACATCTCAGCTTGGCCCTTGTTTCTTTTTTTTCTTAAAGTCATTCATTTTAATTTTGCATTTATTTACAAAAAGCAAAAGAATTAAGTTCTCATCTAGTACAATGCAAATTTTGGCCAAATCATGGGCTTTAATTGATTAAAAGAAAAAAGCTTTTAAAATTATTTTAATGGGCTCAAAATGGCTATCAAAGAAACCTGACATTTTAGAGAAGAAAATTAATCATCGTTAGAAAAGATCTGTAACAAACCCCTAAGAGACCTTCTTCAACAAAAAAGTAACCGCTCACATTATACTTTTTTTACATACAAAAAAAAATTACATATTATCTACTTTCTACTTACATGCACTTACAAAAATGATCCCACAGAAGTTGCTCAGATTTATATATGAATTAGTGATCAACCATATGAATAAGGACTGCACAAATTCAGCTCACAGTGTATAAAAGCAATAAGAAGATCAGGTTACATTATGAAATATATTATGCTTTCAAGATTAGATAATCGTAAAAGCGCTGTCTAATCAAAAAGATCAAGAACATTTTGAACTCTTAAGGATCAACTCCACCCAGTGAAAAAGAAAATTGCACATGAGATACAAATGGTAAGGAAGTAAAATTTTTCAGATTAATTTAAAGAAGGTAAATTTAGTTCTCTTAGTAGAATTGCTTTTATTTTGAAGAAAAATATACATCTTTCCCTTTTAAAATGGCAGACCCGATCTATCTGCTGAATAAAATCTACAATTTCAACATGGCAATGCTATTTACTAGATTTTTCAAGGAGAATTCTAATATGTACAAAAAGAATGTATCATTATTCAAGTTGACATGAACCCCTCAGATATTCTTTTTAATTAACCAGATAAAGCAGCGTAGGAGCAGTTTCATACTGATGCCATAGCTCTACCTGAGCTTCTCAGTGATCTGATGTGACAACTGACTTACTAATTTTACCTCACACCCACGTTCAAAGGTATACTGTAAAAAGTCAGCTTCCATAACCCCTTGAACGGAGAGAAAGTGAAGTTTTGAAAACTTTGTTGAAAAATCAAAAATCAAGTTTTTGATAATCAAATAAATAAAACATAACACAGACAAACTAAAATATTTGCCTGTAGCTTACATATATGTCTGAAGGAGATGGATGAGGACTCAGGGAAGACATTCCCAGAAGGATTTCTCTAAGGCTTTGAACCTGGGAATTAAACAGCAGTCTCAATATTGCCCTCTGTGTTGACTTGAATACACTTGATAAGGTATTGTTGGATGCAAGAGCACAAGTGAACCGTATAGCGTTATAACAACTGCCTTCATCCTCCAGAGGCCTACAAAGTGTACAGCCATCCTTTCTCCTCCCTCCCTCTCCCCCTTCCTCCCTTCCTAGATGAGTCATTAGGAATGGAGAAGACATGAAATGCCTTTGTTGTCAACAATGTGAGAATGACATGCCTCCAGTAGAAGAAATCAATGACGTAAAATAAATGCCATTATATATTAATACTATCAGGACTGGAATGAATAGCAGCTGGTTCAAAGTGAAAATTAAGCAAGATCTAAGTGAAGCTGTGAGCTTAATCAAGAGGCTTTCTTTTTTCTGAAGGGATGGGCCTTTTCATTGTCAAATAAGCTTTGTGGTTGAGAGAAACACAGAGGATAAAGGTTGTTAAATGCTATATATTTAGATTTGAAAAAAGGTTTGAAGGGTGAAGGAATGTCTTCTTTTGTCTTTGGGATGCCAAGAAATAATCCTTTTTCTCAGAGGAGTCACTTCACAATGACTCATGCAATATATTCAGAGCAGACTAATGTTAGCTGGTAATTAAAACAGAAGAAATACAAAATCTCCAACTTCTATAAAATAAGCTAGCAGCTTATCACCTTACCAGGACACTTGAGAAAACAACACATATATTATTTATTACCTTTCCTTGCTTCCAGTTCACACTTAGTACCAGTTCAAGGCCATGAACCTAATCCTTAGCATACTCTCAGAATCACAGAATTGTAGGGGTTGGAAGGAACCTTTGGAGATCATCCAGTCAAACCCCCCTGCCAAAGCAGGTTCACCTAGAGCTGGCTGGACAGGAACACATCCAGGCGGGTTTTGAGTATCTCCAGAGAAGGAGACTCCACATCATCTCTGGCAGCCTATTCCAGTGCTCTGACACCCTCGAAGTAAAGAAGTTTTTCTTCATGTTCAAACAGAAATTCCTGTGTTCCAATTTGCATCTGTTGCTCCTTGTCCTGTCACCAGGCACCACTGAGAAGAGCCTGACCCCATCCTCTTGACACCTGTCCTTTAGATATTTATAAGTCTTATCTTCTCCAGGCTAAACAGACCCAGGTCTCTCAGCCTTTCCTCATAAGAGAGGTGCTCCATTCCCTTTATCATCTTTGTAGCCCTCTGCTGGACTCCTTCCTGTAGTTCTCTGTCCTTCTTGAAGTGGAGGGCCCAGAATTAGATACAGTACTCCACATGCAGCCTCACCAGGGCAGAGCAGGAGGATGACCTCCCTCCCCTGCTGGCCACACTCTTTTTAATGCACCCCAGGAGACCACAGGCCGCCTTGGCCATAAAGGCACATTGCTGGCTCATGGTCAACTTGTCCACTAGGACTACCAGGTCTCTGTCTGCAGGGCTGTTTTCCAGCATGTCAGCCCCTAATCTATACTGGTGTATGGGATTATTCCTCCCTAGGTGCAGGACTCTACAGTTGCTTTTGTGTGATTTCATCAGGTTCCTCACCATCTAACTTTCTAACTTTCTAGCCTTTCTTGGTCTTATTGAATGGCAGCACAACCTTCTGGTGTGTCAGCTACTCCTCCCAGTTTTGTATCATCAGCAAACTTGCTGAGGGTACATTCTGTCCCCTCGTCCAGGTTGCTGATGAATATATCGAACAAGACCAGACCCGGTACTGACCTCTGGGAGCTCTGCTAGTTACAGGCCTCCAACTGGACTCTGCACCACTGATCGTAACACTCTGAGCTCTGCCACTCAGCCAGTTCTCAATCAACCTCACTGTCCTCTTGTCTAACCCACACTTCCTAAGCTTACCTATGAGGGTGTTATGGGAGACAGAGCCTTGCTGAAGTCAAGGTAGACATCATCCACTGCCCTCCCTTCATCCACCCAGCCAGTCATTCTATCATAGAAGGCTATCAGATTAGTCAAGCATAATTTCCCCTTGATGAATCCATGCTGACCACTCCCAATGACCTTTTTTTCTTGTACATGCTTGGAGATAACATCCTGGATGAGCTGTTCCATAACCTTTACAGGGATGGAAGTGAGGCTGGACCAGCCTGTAGTTTCACGGGTCCTCCTTCTCGCCTTTTTTGAAGGCTGGTGTGACATTAGCTTTCCTTGAGTCCTCAGGCAACTCTCCTGTTCTCCATGACTTTTCAAAGATGATGGAGAGCAGCTTCGCAATAACATCTGCCAGTTCCCCCACTACTCACGCATACATCCCATCAGGGCCCATGGATTTGCAGGTGTCAGGTTTGCTTAAATGATCTCTAACCTGATCCTCTGCAATCAAGGGACTCTTCCTTACTCCAGGCTCTCTCCTACCTCCAGGGTCTGGAGTTCCTGAGGGCTGGTGTTAGCAGTAAAGACTGAAGCAAAGAAGGCATTCGGTAATTCCTAGGGAGGAATAATCCACCTTCTCTGCATCCTCCGTCACTAGGGCACCCACCTCATTCAGCAGCGGGCCCACATTTTCCCTAGTCTTCCTTTTACTGCTGATGTACTTGAAGAAGCCCTTCTTATTGTCCTTGACATCCCTCACCAGGTTTAATTCCAAGAAGGGCTTACCCTTCCTTATTGCATCCCTGCGTACTCTGACAGTGCTCCTATACTACTCCCAAGTGGCCAGGCCTCCTATACTTCTCCCAAGTGGCCAGTCCATTTTTCCACATTCTATGAACTTCCCTCACCTGTTTGATGCCTGCATTACTGACAGATTCCTGCTCTATTTATGATCCAGCAAGACAACTGTGATCCACTGGGCACAACACAACACTGATTACAATTTACAGCATGAAAATTTTGAGACGTTCACAGACACATTTGCTCTTTTACATTCTTCCTCTGATATTAACAAAAAACCCCCAAACCATCAATAAATAAAACCAGACAAACCAAGTGGTGATGAAGACTCTATTAAGATCATCTCAGCAACATTCTCCATTACTTCATAAACACTCTTCTATTATAGCAGCATGTAATCCTTCAGAAATTAGTCTGGCTAAGTAACCTGACTATGTATGAACAAATAAGATTCAGGTTGAAAAGCAGAATATGGATAAGCCACAATTTTAGAACAATTTTTGTCTTTAGTATATTAGGTATTTGCCTCTGAGGACACCATTGCCTTGCTTATAAAGGAAACTCTCTGGACAGTGGCATCACATGAGTGAGAAAAAGCACTTCCTGCTTCTTAAGTGACCGTGTAACTACGGTGCAGCCTTTAGGAATAATTATTACCTCTTATTCCACTGTAGTATCAAGGTATGTTTAGTCCACGATAACAGAAAAATTGTTAGGAAATCTTTCAGTCAATTTTCCTTCATGATTATGCTTTTCAGCATACTGAAGGAATTTTGTTTTGTTCATTTTATTTGTTTGTACTACCCATGTGGCTTCAATCATTATTTTTATTCAGAAACTATTGTAGTAACTGTCAGATTCTCCCTGGTGCTCAGCCCAGCATTCCTACTCTGAATCTATGATAGGGTTAACCTCAAAGCATTGGTTTAAGGTAAACTAAGGGGCAGGAATTTATCCAAGCATATTTGTGCAAAGTTTCTGTGGGATTAGAAACGACCCATATCACTAGAAACTTATACTTCACATGAGGTTTCAGGAATCACCCAGATTTGATGCATGGGCATTGATGATTTTTTTGTTTCAGCTGCAGCTAGAAAGTGCACATGAACACAAATTTTAAAACAGATCAGTTACAATCTTTCTAAGCTTGGATTTATATTTCTTTCAAGCTGCGGTTTCCATACTACCCTGAAGTTTGATTGGAATTATGTAAATGTAAGCTCACCAGAGACAACTGAGACAAGGAAGACTACAAAAGGTTGCCGTTCACGTTTGCAGAATGTTCCTCCCTTAATTTTCTGTTTCCTGGAACTGGTAACCAAAAACGAGCAAAACTCTTCCAGGCTGAATACCAGTGCCTGCGTAGGTTGTGCACCACTGCCATCTTCGGTACAAAAGAAGAATCGCTTATATGACGGTCATTCAAATGAAACATGTTGAAATAACTCATTTAAATATAATCAGATGGTTGAAATTTGACAGCAGAGTGGAACAGATTTTTCCACTGTTTGCAATGCTACAGAAATCAATAGACACAGCTTTTCTGTGCTGTATGCATATTTAAAAAAAATATTTGGAGATTGAAAATCCATGCACAATAAATAGGAAAATTAAAATATCTCATATTACATTGCCAAATGATGGAGTAATAGACACAAACATATTGTTCTGTAAAAAACTGCTCTAAGAAGAAAAAGTATGAATTGATTCATTTAGTCAAACACTGCTTGAACAGATGGTGTGATTAACAACTAGTATGTTAGCCATCTCAGGAGCTTACAGAAAAAGTAAACAAATGCCTTTAAAATATATCACTTTATTCCCTAAAAGGTATTTTCATTCATTTATTAGAAAAATGTGAAAATCTATATATTTATAATAGAGCTATGAATGTTTGGAAGATAGTAATCAGGCATGTCTGGCAGTTAAAATGATTAAATTCTGCTCTTAAATGCAGCCTTGGAAGTTTTGGTTTTCATCTGGCTAACTGAACTGTCACACTGGTTACAATGTATCAATATCTGGGGGAAAAAAGTGGAGGACTATTAATGATTCAGACCTTAATGAGTTGCCTAGTACAAATTAATAAGTATTGTATGAGAAGTCATTCAAAATAGCCCTGATTTTCATGTAAGGAATATGTTGCATCATTCTAACAGGGCAAAAGTCCTAAAGGCAGCCTGGAGAGCAAGGTTACACACATACAGAAAATGCCAAAGTTTTTTTTCACCACCAGCAAGAGGTGGAACCAAAAAGAGATGTTGGCTCATGCTGTCCTTCAACAATTCTCAGGTATACATGACAATCAGTGTCAGTGAGAACAAGGTTTTGCTCACTGAAATGGACAGGACTGAAAGAGTCCTTCTGCGTTGTGTTTTTTAGACAGTTGTTCTATATGAGCTTTCTCCTTGGATCAGTTTTCAGTAAAGACATTTTGAAACAGAATGGAAAAAAAAAAAAAAAAAGAATGATACTAGCAGCACTGAGGAATGATACTGACAGCATTGAGAACAGAAACAGAAACAGAATTAGTTTTCATTATCATCTAGAAAATGCATCATATGCATAGTTATTGTATTTCACAGCGAACCAGGAGTCAGGTCAGATGTAAAGGCCACATGACCTTGTCAATGTGTTGCCAAGTCCAAGCTCCGCACTACCCAGTAGCTCAAACTCAGAGCTGTGCTAGTGCTATGTCCCGGTTTGAGGTAAAACCGAACCAAACCGGGACATGCTATCACTCTGCTTTGTATAGAGTCGGATATGTAACTTGGTATTCCTTTTGACCTCAGTCTACCATAAACAAGCTTAACCTAAACCCGTGTATAAAATATTTGAGGAGAAAAATAAAATATACTCCATAAAATTTATCTTAGAGCAACACATTTTTCCTTCAAGAATGAAGATTGGGCCATCCCTGGCTCAGAAAGGAAAGTTGTCACATTCTTCTGAAGTTTCATTGGTTCATCAAGGCGCCTCTTGGTGATATTATTTAGTCATCCAGATAGAAAAAGGCAATGGCAGTGTAATTGATATACAAAGTAAGTTACTGCCAGTCAGTTCAGTTTATATAAATCTGTCAAAATCAGGGCTCATAAAGAATGATTTTGTTAGCAGAAAAAGACTAAACAATTCTGAACTAGTTACTAAAAATATATTCGCTTGATTCTAACATAGCTGGCAATGGGAGGGAATCATATTACCAAAAACATTTGTAAGACCAGTGTCTGGTAATATTGCCTAATTCTGGCAATGCATAGCTGATTTCAATATGTTGTCTGCTGAAAAATAAGTGAATTAATTTAAGGTTTCTGTCACCCCTCTCACGGTCTCTTCCTAACATCTGAATCAGCCAGAAGATCTGTTGCAGAAACAAGAAGTTTGAAGAAATCTTTGTTGCTATTCAACCATGACTGAAAGTTTTTCAGAAAAGACTGAGAGACAAAAAAAAAAAACATTGATCAATGCATCAATTTTCATTGCTTTCATGTTCACAAATAATTTGTAAAATAACAATGTGCTTTATGCAGAAAACACAGGGATGGTGTTCCTTATTATTTGTAAAATGAGAGTCATAACCTCCAGAGCAAAGTTCTAACTTAATAATAGATTATTATTTACTGATAAAAATATCTCACTAGCTTCACATCTTCCAAGCTTTTGTTTGTCTTGCTGCCAAACAATAGGCCAACGCTAGCGAACTGGCACCTCACCTATTAATATTGTCTTATTATTTCTTTGTTTTTCCCATTTTCTCCTTTCTCTCTGCTGATTTGAACTTTTAGCTTTGGGGGGCAAGCAAATGCACACGGTTATAGCTCAAGAAGCATGTAAAGAAATCAAATGTCAGAGATGCAAAATTCCCTAGCAGCCATCAACTCCATTATGAAAATTTCGGTTGATTACAACTGCAATAGCTCAAATAAGGAGATAAGCAACAAATAATTTGCAACATTACAAGTCAAAATATACAATGCTGATAACTTGGTACAGGTGTAATACTCCGATTCACAGGGCCAAAATGCATTACTTCTCACACTAAGGTAGTCTCCAAACTTGATTTATGTATCAGGACCCTACTTTAAAACGAATCATGCAAACTGTCACAAAATCTATTCTTCTTAGAGAATATCAGTTCAAAAGTGAAAATATGATCTTGTGGGTCTGGGGACTACTGTAACGTTCTGAGGTTTTAAAGTGGGGAAAAGCTGAGATTCACAACTTCCACCTATTTACCTACCAAGGAAATCCAGCAGGCAGTTCATATGCTCTTTTATAAGATATGTGCCAGATATTGGAAGAAAAAAAAGAAGACAAGTTACAGAAATGGGAAATTATAAAATCATTCACTTGCACTATAAAGAATCAAACTTCACCCTTGCTAGTCAGATCTTCCTGGGCTTTCTTTTTAATCATTAGAAAATAAAAAACCTCCCTTAGAAGTGAAGCTCTTTCTCTGATTCTAGAGGAATAGCTTGTCTCTCCTCACTGTCTATATAGCAAATTCAACAGGAATAGCAAGTGTTTTAGTGCACCCATTGGAATATTTGCTTCCTCTAGCACTTTTCTATCTTCCTTTGTCAAAAAACTTTTCCAGTTTCCCTTGTTGTGACACTATGGAAGCATAACTTTGTCCCCCTGCCTCACCTTCCTTCATTTGGCAAAGCAGGAAATAAAATTTTCATTTCTGAGAGCTGAAGCTGTGTTCTACAAAGTAAATACAATGGAGATTTCAAATATGTTTATGCAATGGTTCTCAACTCCTCTCCGACCAGGACTTTTTCTGATTTCTTACTGTGATCCAAAACTCATACCTTGCTTGCAATCACCAGAGTTTCCCTAAATAACACTCAGATTAGTAATCATAGCACCAGTACGTCTGCCAAATGGTTGTGGAACCTAACCTCCCCCTTGAGATAAATGTTCTTGCCATGAGAATGGCAAATCTCTGAATCTGAAGTGCACTTACAGCTTCCTATTCCTACCTGCATTCCAGGTCTGTATCTAAGTGTTCTGCTGAACTGGGTAAATTCACTTCTAAATCTGAAGTGTCATTTCATGAGTATGTGCTGCCGACAGAAAAGCTGAGCAATAAGTGACGATCTTTAGTATAATTTTATATTAAAGTAACTTAAAAAAGGAAAAGGTTTCAAAAGCTACTTTGTTTGCTTGATGGTTGTATTTTTTCTGCTTATTTTGGCAATGAGCTAAATTTCATCTTTCTTTCTTCTTCCCTAGGAAAATGTACTCTCTCTAAACAAACATAAATTACTTTAAGATGAATGAAATAAAATAAAATCAACAACCTTGTTTTAAAATGCAGCTCTTGAAAAAGCCCGAAGCCAAAACGATACTGCTGGTAAAATTAAAACGCGATTTCTTTGTCCCAGCTTGCTTTATCACTGTAGTTCACCACCACTCCCATGCACGAGGTTTCTAATAGCACGCAAGACCTTTTCATTCTCGTATTTACGCAAGAGAGGCAGTGTGACTACACAGCTTCTGCAAGCCTAAACCTTGCTGGAAAGTCTGCGCAGTACATGGATCTTCTGGGCCAACTCATGAGTGACAAGGGACACCGTGATACTAATCCAACACATCAGTTGCCGGCTGCCCCCTAGTGCAGATTTTTACACTACACTCTCAATCCTCAAACCCTAAATCATCTTTCACACCCATTTCATATCCTCTAAACTAAACTGAAAATAAAACACTTTTACTTGCTGAGGGTGATTCATCCCAAATTCCCTTTGTCTTGCTTCATTCTAGTGAAAAGGTCCAATGCATACTGTGTGTATGAAATGGAAGAGCTGAGAAATCTCCCATGAACACAAGTATCCCTCTCCTATCTTCCTGCTTCCCTCACATAAATCCAAAAGACACTTAAAATTTAAAGAGAACTCGCTTTTCCCCCAAACAAACAAAAAAATCAAAATACCAATTGCCATATCATTTTAAAACTCAAACCACTCTGTATTATCCTTCTGAGCTCAATGCATTCATTCTAGTTCCTTGGTTCAGGAGTCAGCAGAAATCTGCACAGGGAAACGCGATCCCTGTTCTCCACTGTTAAGCTGAACTCTCTTCTAAAGAGCTGCTGTTGCAAATAGACACCTGCACAAATAGACACCTTACACAAGTGTGTAAGCCTGAGGTCAAATTAGATTCCGTGCTAACTTAGTGCAGGAAGTTTGTCATGCAGTTTAGGTACACACACTAGATCACTGACAGGGGTTTATCAAAGTCCACAGGAATTACAGCCAAACTTTATAGTCAGCTTGACCTCATATTCTCTGTCTCTATCTTGTGATTGAATCTGGATGAGTGATACTGCCATGGCATGTGTGTTTGGCATCTAAATCAAGTTGATCTATCATTCTTTCAGACTTCTGAGATGACCAAAAAAAAAAAAAAAAGCAGCAAAGCTGTAGGTATGGATTGTATGGATTCAATAGCAGTTACAATTGCAAAATCTGCTCACATGAAATTCAGGACTAGAAGCCATACTCCTGTTCAGTGACTCCCACACAGCAGAGCACAGCGGATCAAACTCCTGCTCTGGAAGCAAAAGCAGGATGTCTGCATCACCATGGCACTGAGCTGGAGCCAGAGCTTACCACTGAGAGTCAAATATTTTACTGAAGTGCAAAATTGTGCAAACATAGCTGGTCAGTCTGTGGATGGGTCAGGGCTATGTGCACTGCATTTAATTGCACACCGCAGACAGTCCCTGAGGAACCTCCTTCCCTTTATTTTAAGTCTTCTAAACTTACATCTTTGAACATAGTAGGATCATACAGACATTTACTGACATCCACTTAATCATCCAATGTGAAGAACTGCCCTGTCCGACAATGCAGTCACCAGATAGGAAATTAATAGAATAACACTAAATGAAATTTTTCTTAAGAGGAAAGTAATTTTAAGGAAACATGGATTACCTATCTGTACTGTAGACCTGTAATTACTAATAATGGAGAAAATGACCGTGGTTTCACTGTTACACCCCCAATGATCAATAAACTGGATTGCCCGATGGCAAAAAGGACTATACAGCAAGATTGCTACTTTACAAGAAATGCTATGCCCTATTATCACTCAGTAAATACTACTTAAGCACAGCTAAAATAACAAATAACTTTTATGAAGACATGGGACATATAAATTCTCAGAAGAGCATAGTTATCCTGGGGGCATCAAAGCTTGCTTTGAGTAAGACTGTCAAGGCTGCTGGTATTACTGAAAAATACAGTATGAAAAGTGCAAAATCAGTGACCAATTCTTCCTAAACAACATATTTTAATATGATCACAGGCCTTCAGATTCCAAGTAAAACCCAAATCCCCTAGAATTATTCCCATTCTAAAAATTGGCAGTGACTGATTACACCAGTTCCAGGGCAACATCAGCATCAGTCTACGGGAGGAGGATTCAGATGTCAAATTAACTGATCTGTGAAAGCCTGACATACACATCAAACTAAGCAAAAGATTTGGAATAAGCTAAATTTCAACAATTTTAAAGTCAATACTGTAAAATTGTTGCTGGTAAAACCAGCACTTCAAAAATCAGTTGAAAGCAAGCTAGATACCACCAATGCAACTTCCTGTGACATAAAAGCTGACTAGAACTGATTGAAAGATGTTGTCTGTGCAACTGTGGACACCATGGACACCTTTGAAGCAGAACGAAGTGCTTCAGTGGCACTGTCTACACAGCTTTGAACACCCTGAGCAGCTTCGAGTACATTTGACTTAACATTTTGGAAATATCAATACTAAAGCAATGAAAATGTAGGAGAAAAAAAGAAATACTCTCTAGACATTTAACTTGAATGATGCAAGGTACTTTAGAAGAACCTGGCACAGCAGGATCTGTTGCAAGTAAAGACCATGGCTCCCCATCAAATGGCAGCAGAAAATTTGCAGAATGGTGCTGCAGCTGCTACAGGGAATGTCAGAGCTCTTCTGAGAGCAGGATCCTCCCCAGTATGTTCTCAACCACTGTATGACGGGGATCTTCACAAAGAAGATTGTGTTTTCTCATCCTACTCTCCAGATACCACATGACTGATTTCAAAAAAGCATTTTAGTTTTCCTGTCTTATCGACTGGAAGAGAAGGAAGAAGGCATTCAGTTTTGGCAGTTTTCCACACTTGCCATTCCCTCACATGGTAGCAGCCAAAAGTGTTGCAATGGAATAATCTGCATCTATGTATTAATCAGCGGTGGAATTCATTCCTTAAAAGAGGCTCACACGGGTCATTTTCAAGCCATGGACACTATTTTTAAGTACTTTAATCTAGGTAGAATTGCAGTTTAAATATCTTCTACCAACATTGATAGCATTGACTGTAACTGACAATCCTTCCTATCTCTAAATCTCTGTAGACATCACATTATAATGCTTCACTCTTGCCAACGTTTGCTCTTGCTACATTTTTTCAAGCTAGCAATCATCACACTCTGTTGGGATGAGAACCAAGGATATTTGATTTATTCAATAATTCATAAAGAAAAAACTTCTCATCCAAAGCAAACTTTAGGTTTTCTATATTTACCCCTTAATCTCTCACTTACACTGGCAGGAAATAGGTATATTTTTGCCATCAGAAAACAGCAATGTCAAAGCAGAGCTCAGATGATACAGTTGGTGCCTTTACAATTGCTTTTATACTGCTGTTTTAAAAGTTGGCTGATCCATTGTTTGTATCATTGCTTTGATGCAGTGAATGATCAAGACCTTGCTGTTATGGCCAAGGAACACAGAAGCACATGGTCATATTAGAACCATGTCAATTTGTTCCCATCCAGGGAGATGACCAAGTGGATTAAACTCTTCCATGGTATTTTACTATGCGCATGTTGCAGAGACCATTTTTGTTGTGCACTGCAGCTCGTTAGGCACTTTCAGAGATCTAAAAATATTTTTTTTGCAGCAGCTGTTATATTTTACATATTTTTTAAGAGAATTGTGTGTGTAAGTAACATAGTCAAATGAAAAACATATGTCCACAGTTAATAGTATACAAAAAGAGCACTATGTATATCACTGAGAAATGAATAACATAAGCTTTGGTTATTGGCTTAAATGAATACTTTACAATCATTTTCCCCCATAAAAGGTGTGAACTCTGAGGGAGGGGGGGAGTACTGCTGGGAATGGTGCCCTCTCTCATCTTAAAATGTGTGAGAATCCAAACAGATTATTTATATGCAGCTTCTTGTATTGATTACATTATGCTACATACTGTGCGATTCAATAGGACTCCTTAAAATATATTTCATAAGAGCTTATGGTTTGTAATGGTAGAATAGCAAAGGTTTAGTTCTCACCATAATCTGACAGTTTGGGATTTAAACGCTAAATCTTGACAGCTCGGAAGGGTTTGCAGCACACCCAAGGACACACGTACTTGGGGTTCTGCCCTGAAGGTCCTTTGCAAACCAAGACAAGATGCTGCCAAGATTTAAGTCTCTGATTTCCCAGAGTTTGAAACTTTGCAAAACAGGAATTTAAATGACTAATAAAATGGACAAACAGAGATGGCTGGGGAAAGGAAAGCACTTTATTCTGGTTCTCTGTGTCGTGTTTAGGATTTGTGGAGCTAACGCTGGCATCGTGGGATGGCAAATACTGGATCCATGAGCTATATAGAAAGGCCCCTCCACCTACCTCCTCGGGTAGGGGGGAGGATCTCATCGCTTCTTCAGTGAAAGATAGGAAGAATCACTAGAGGGCTCCCAAACTATTTAAAGGGACATTCTCCTTCCTGTAATGTGCATAGGATAACACGAGTTAAAGAAAAGACTTCAAGGATTCTCTTTTTACTTCTCTCGTTGGCTCAAATATTCCATCTTTGTGTTCAAATTCACTCTTTCTGGAGGAGAGGCTGCAAAAATCACTTTTTGGGTGATATAAAGTAGGAGGGGGGAAGCTTTCGGATAGATTTAACAACTGGGAGATTGGCACTGCTGTCATTGGCTGAGCAGAGAGACAGGAATGAGAAATGTGACAAGGAATCAAAGTTGGAAATGTAGCTGAAGGCTGAATTTATACAGCTTGCAAAGAAAGGACAACAGTCTGTGGGATGGGACCACCATAATTTGATAAACTGTCCTATTTCTACCCTACTTTCCACCCACTAAATTCAAGCACCTTGGTTTTCTTCTGCAATTTTTGAGGAGTCAAGGAATCTCCAAGAAATACACATTTACTTGTACTTATACGTGTGTGTATAAACACATATATACATGTATACACACATATACACAAAAGTGGTCTTTAAGGGAGTCACTACATTGTGGAAAAGGCAGCAAACTACTGGCTTAAAAGGGAATCACTTAAGGCTTTCTCTGCACTAATATGGCCTGTCACCTACTCCCTGCCAACTCATTTGGGCAGGGGAGACCTTGCTTCCTGGAGAGCATCATCTCTTTCTCTATGAGTTGGGTTATCAGCAAGAAAATGTAAGTGGGATTTCTTCCAATGCTCCAAATAACCAGTGCTCATTCTCTTTCCTTTATGTGCCATGCTAAGGTTTTTGCAGGTCAGGTTCTTTTGACTTGACTTACAGGAATTTTGCCCAAATTATCAGTCATTCTAAATGAAAGTTGAAAACTGACCTTATCTTTGAACTCTGCTGCCTGCTAAGAGAGTAAGGCAAATGGCTAACTGTAAAATAAGGAGTAGGAATAAGATGTCTATCTCCTGCAAATTGATTGGGAAAATTTTAAATGTTGTGATCCATTGCTATTGTTATAATTATAGGAGATGAGGTGAGAGAATAGAATTTTTGTCTGTTACTACGTAATTGTAGCTGCTCCAAACATACCCATTCTGGAAAGCTAATACCCCACAGAGTTAGCAAATCTCAGCTTTCTGAGGCTGCAGTCTCTTCATCTTTTTCTCTCTAGGCTAGAGCTGTGTGACATTCTTCCTTATCAGCAGCCTAGTTTTGCTGGATTTTTTTGAAGGTCTCAAACTGATTTCTAACTGGTACACTTTGACATAAATATTTAAAGAGTTCCTTATAAGATGATCAGAGAGGGGGAAGGAAAGTCTGAAGCTATCAGACTTCTCTTGCAGTGGAAAACCAATATTATGACAAGCAGACATCAGAGATCAATGAGCTGTTTAGCTAAAAGTCTAGGAATGAGATCTGAAAGCAGCAATTTTACGTTTGACTCTGAGATTGTCCCTTGTGCCTTTCTGCTTTTGGACATTCTGTGGGCTCCAGCAGTATTTTTCCAAGTAGTCATTTAAGATGAATGAAACATTAGTACATACCAAGTAAGTTCAACAGTAATGAAGTGGTGCTGTAATAGATCTATCTGGTACATGATTCAGAAATGGAACAGTTAACACTATTAGCATTAAAGTTGTCACAAGTATGTTTTGCAGTTAGTGCTCCATTAAGATGAATGGGAAAATTCACGTCTGTCTCTGATGCCACGTTTCAAGCTATCTAAATGCAGACTAACCGAGATAATTACATTCTAATTTTCTTTTCCATTTCCTTGAAACAGTACAACATCCTCCATTCACTTTGTATCAGCTTGACAACAGCAATTTCACTTTCTTTTTTAATTTCTGCTGTCAGTATGTTTGTGCTACCAAAGACAGAAGGGCTGACTTGAAGCATAGGGGAAGTAGACCGTTGCTTACCATAGTGAGAGGATAAGGGGCCGGAAAGTCACAAATGCAACAAAATTTTAACAGTTACTATTTGTTGTTAGGAATTGTTTATTTTTACAACTGGTATGCTTGTGAGAGTCATGCCTCTAACTAACTTAGTATTCTACTGGAGAGTAGAGAAGTCAGCAGAAGTAGCTGGCAAATAAAATATGCATCCAGTGCAGGTAAATCCTCAAACCTTTTGTGTATGCATGTATGTCCTCTGCATCCCTGCGTACTCTTCACATGTAGATTCCTACCATACACACTGTTTATTTCTTTGCTGCAATATCTATTTTGATTGTAAATTTCAAGTATCTTGGGGTATAGTTTTTGTGTCCTTTGTGCAGTAATGAAGGACACTGATGACCGTGATCGTAATGCTCTGCTACTGAATATGTTCTGAAGTATTTATGCTTTTTAATTCTCTTGACTTACAGCCTGTGGTTTTTTTGTGCATTCTTTTAAATGCATCTAGGTCCAAGATTTCCTGGACTGACCATAATTCTGTATTAGCTCATAAATGCTAATTCAGATTACATTCTTTCTCTGCAGTTCTTATAGTTGTGACATCTTTGTGTCAGTTCTCACTTGAGGTATTTGTCTTCCAATTACAGTGTATCTCTATAACCTTTTGGTGATTTCAAGTGCAGTTTCATTGCCACTGAAAAGGAAATTATTGACAATTCATAACCTGTTATAGTTCCTGCTCCACCTGCCATTTTCTAACTCCCTAGACTATTGTGAACTTCAAGAAGATTGCTTTTTAAAAATCTTTTACCATCTGCTGTATACTGCTTAGTGCTTGATATCCTGTTAGGGCTTCTTGAACCAATTTTTGCAGTCTAGTTCTATTTGCATTTTCCAAGCTGAGCCAAGAGACAATTAGATAGCAGACAATTTGTGAGTCTCAGTCCTTCCCTACTGAGTTGGGAATGTCATGCTTAAGTATTCCAGGTAACCAGTGAAGCTTTAATTCTTCCTAGTCATTGTCTGCAGTTGTATGTCTTTGCTGCGTGATTCTGACATTTTGCAAAATTATACTTGTGCCATACTTAAAACTGACTGCCTCCCATGTAATTCCTTTTTCCATAAAACCATAATACTATTCTCTGAGACAATGTGCTACTATTTTCCTTAATTTGAAACTATAAGGACTCTTGGTTTTCCCTATAGTGTCAAATTTTCTCTCTATTGGTCTCTGAATCTTAGAGTAGCCAGGTGTAATACAGCTGTATGAAGATTAAGAGCTGTTTCTTCCAACCCCAATTCATCCGAGTAATAATAGGATATATTTCATACTGTACTATCTTTCATTCCAAAGTGTCCTGCTGGATACACACCACAACAGTTGGCATCATAGGGATCTGATTCACAAGTGGGGATGGCTTAAATTGAGGCAGTTACAGTGTTCTGCATCCCTCTTTTTCTTGCTTCTCTTAGAGATTCCTACCCTGACTACAGAGCTGGCTCTGCTTCTCAGAAAGCAGTAGTTGAACTTCTTAAGTTTATTACACAAATGCCAAGCTCTTATTTGCAATTCTGTAGCTGCTACATCAGTGCCTGAACTGTTCCTGCAGTGTGGGTAGGGACTACTGCAGCCATCCCGATATAAGACAACCCATCTTTGATCATGACTCAGTCCACAGCCGTTTCTGGTGAAGACGAGTGTCAGCTAACACATTTCAACCAGCAAGAGAGCATAAATTTTCTTGAGGAAAGGCCACACAAATAAAACAGAATTTGGCTTTTTATAGTATATCATAAAGGATCACTGCTGAATATACTGCATGGAATCTTTTGGCTTGGAAAATTGAAAAGTGACTTGATTATACTAGGATTTGATTATCCAGTACCAGAAAACTTAAAAGGCTCTGAGGCGTATATAAATTAACAGGATACTATTCAGTTTAACATCAAGATACAATCTTCCATACTTTCTAGTATTGACATGTGGCTTTTCCACATATAGATCTTCTATTTTATCCTGAGTTCTATTTGAGTGCAGTAGAAGCAGACCATCGCCTTAATTCTTCACTGTCTGAGACTGACTCTCTGACTCACTAGAATCTTTACAGGAGCAGAGAACTAAATATGGGAAAGTTACTAATACATCTTCTGGTATGATGCTTTCATTCCTCACCCTCCCGGCTCGATGAACTGTAGGACCAGGAACTACAGTTTCCTTTCACTGAACTTATAGACCTTTGGGTATATTTGCCGCATGCTGTACATTTTAGCATAAAGGTCAGTCTAGTCTATAAACACAAACACCTATATAACACCTAAAGATAGGACAAAGCAACCAAGAAAAAAAACCTGACAAATAAGCTTATCATGGCAAATCAGCATCCAAAAATCAGAGTATCTTTTGAGGGAACGCTGTCTGGCTTGCAACTGGGAATATGAAAATTGTATCTTGTGTGTTCTGACTGAATTCAAGGAAGATCTCCCTGTAGTTATTGTAAATCAATGGGATTTTTTTGAAAGAAAGCATGATTCATATGGTCAGCTTCACATCCTAGTAGATACATGCCAATGAGGCCCAGAATATTGGCTAGTCATTTTGGATATAGTGTATTACTAGTTGAAAGCTGTATGAATAGTGGATTGCAGATTGACAGATGAATCACATAATCAGAGAAATAATTAATTTTGTGTTTCCCTAAACAATTTCAATTGTCCTAAAACAAAACATTTTGCTCCCTTTCAGGATTCTTCTATTTAAATATTTTTTTAATTAAAAATAGACCAATTTTAAAAGAGAAATACTACGATCAAAAATCAGTTTTTTAAATGTTGAATATAATTTGTAAAACCCTTTGATTTTCTCACTTTCCCCTTTGTCTTTTCCCCAACTGATGTTTTTTCAAATTAAATTGCTTACTGAATTTGACTTACATTTATGAACAATATTGTATGAACGAATCATCTTGATGAGTTACATACAGCCAGCTTCTCACCTGCTCTGAATTGGGTTAGATTAAAATGCTGGAAGCCAGCTATAAAGCTCAACCATTGCACAATGATGGAAATGTTTTTGGCAAGTGGTGATAGTGTAGACATCGCCAATAAGTGCTTCAAACTGGACGCTTTGTCTCTTAAACCCCCATTAACACTCATCAGTATTTGATACTTATTTAGCAGCATTTCTTTCTTTCCAAAGTACCCAATCCAAAGCACTAGGAATCTTTGCTTGACTTCTGTGCACTTTGGATCAGGCCCCAACCTCCTGCTTCCTTTTGGAAAAATAGAAAGGCAATATAAAAACAGTGTAATCTTTTTTTTTCCCTAGCCTTATCTTTGTTCTGGTTTTTGTGGGTTTTTTTTTTGTTTTTTTTTTTTTTTTTAATGAAGCTAAATAATTTCTTTTCAAAGTCTGCCTTGTTCCTCTTCCATATGTTCCCTGCCTACGTAAATACCTTTAGCCTCTTTATTAATTCTTTGACAAATGTGTTTAGACCTCCTTCTCACTGTTCCTTTTTTTTCTAGCAGGTTTTAATCTAATCTAATGGTATTTAGTAGCCAGTTCAGGTCCAGCGGAAGTTTGTGCCACTGTCCTGGCATTAGTAGAGCAATATAGCTTATTCTGGGTCTTGGTTTGACCCTCCCTTTCTCTACAGTTAACACTTTCTTTCTGCAGCTCTCCTCCCACCAAAGCTTGAATAATAAAACATGCTGCAAAGCAGTGGTGTTCCTGAGAGTTAGCATTTGGGGTAGCAGATGGGGTGATAAAGAAACTGTTTGTGGGGGGGGGGTATGGCCCCTATTACTCCACACCCACTACATGTATTTTTAGCCATTAAATATAACGTGGAAATGTAATGCATTTTAGAACTGTATTTTATCAATATATTATCCCCTTAAGTACAGTACTTTATAAATATTGATAAACTTGATTATAAACAAACTCATTGCTAATTCCTGGAGAGCAGTCATCATGATGTGGCAGTGTTTACTGAAGTGGCGATTGGCATGAAGCTGTGTTGCAAAGGATGTATTTCTCTGGGTTCACAATTTGAGAGAGGACGTATCTCTGTGCGTATATTCAGTTCAGTGGGTCTGCACAAGTAGATGCGAAAATAGTATTTGACAAACAAATGTTAATGTTTACATAATATCCCATGTAAGAGGCATGCTAGAATTGCTTCTTATTCTCAGTGTCTGTACTTACATCAAGTGCTAGTTTTGAGGATAATATGAAGAAAAATAAACTGGCTATCCCTCTTAAAAATAATTCTTGGTGAAAAAGTGCAATACCTGTTTCTAGAATTTTTATTCATGTTAGATCCCACCCAGGATTAATGTAAATTACAATACACATTAAGTAGAAAATGGGTGCAAGACACTGCCGCTACGATATGGTATTGCCTTACAGTCAGTGTTAGCACTTTACAGTGATAATGCAAGGTGAACAGAAAGCAGCCCTTGAAATGATTCCTCACCCCATAATGAGTCTCTCCAAGCGGAATGAGATTTCCCACTAAGTAAAATACAGGTCAGCATGGGAAAAACACCGAACTTGTTCTGATAGAAACAGTCCCCCAAATAAGATAAAATGCTAATTACAGGAAAAACCAGAATGGTTTAATAGTTCTCATAATTACATTTGTTCCATTTTTTAAATAAAATCACTAAAAGTTCCTTCCTTTTGCTTCTATATTGCAGAAATTGACATCCTGGCATTTTGTTATTTCTAATAACTTTTATGTATCACCACTTATACTCAAATATTTTTATTATCAAGGGGAAAAAAATTATGAAAATAAAACCCTCAACATTCTGTTCCTTCTTTATTTCTAAATGCACTTTAATTTCTTCTTCAGCTGAGGGAAATTATTTTCCCAAGAAGAAAACTGCTACAAGCTTAAGCCAAATAATCAATAATGAGCTTACTGTTTTTTCCTTCTCTGATTTGCTTTAAATTATATTTGAGAATAAAAGCAATACGATATATTTATATATTTTACTTTACATCAAGCGAGGACCTTTCATTTAGAGAATAGTGAAACATTCAGATTATTTTTCTGAGAATTTAAAAAATGTATGTGACAAAGTATTAACAGTACATAATTATCTGCATTTCATCTTAATAGAGCAGGTTGTAGTTTCATATGCATTATGTCTTTGTGTTTCTGCACACAGTATGGACACAGGAGACTCCAATCTTCAGACATGAGCTATGAAAATGATTAATGCATTTACGTAGCAACATTTTTCATATACTGAGGTGTTATTTGCTTCATTTTTTCACACATCCTCTGATTTTTAAGTAGAAAAAAAAAGAAAAAAAAAAGAGCAAAAAGTAAAGCTTTGCTACGTTGTGCAATTTCTATTGTCCTATTGTTATCTTTAGAGATGGACAAAAAGCAATAAGGACACCCTTCTGCAAACACAAAAATGAGGAAAACAGATTTGTTTTGACAGGCTATTATACTGCAAAAATATTTATGAATGTAAGCTGCAGCAAAGTGCATCCGTCTTAGAAAATGCAAACCCAGTATATTATATTCACTAATGTTATAGGAAGGCATGCAGAAGTGAATATAAAAGATACATTTTTATTTTTTTTTGCTAAATAGGCATGTAGCAGGATAGCCTAGCAATTTACTATTGAAAGGATTTCTTAAATGTCATAATTTTCACAAAATTATAATATTTCTTGCATACACTGTGAAGTGACCACCCTTTATTTTGCAATCAGAGAGCAGAGCTGGCAGAACTGAAGTGGTTTGGCAGCTGCAGAGATGAAACTGAACTGAACAAACAGTTTCTTAAGTGATGCTTGGATAGAAGAATTTGGAAACAGTTCAGCTTTTTTTTTTTTTTTAAATTCATTTAAATGTGTGAATCCTGCTTGTTACATTCTTGGGAGAAATTTCTATATATATGGCACAGTAGTTATTTTACCGCTAGGGAAGGAGAAGTATAAAAGTATTAGAATAAATTTCTATTGCAGAAAAAGTACAACTCTATTTACAGGGGTAACTATAGTTAACACATAGATGCAGGAATATACAATTTTGGCAATATTTTTACATACAAAGTTACCGAGAACAATCACTTCTTGTTTCTTTTATTCCTACTCAGTGACACAGTTCTGCATAATAAAGAAATCTCTTTCTATGCTGGCTAGATTTTGAATCTCTGAACACCTGTAGTCAGCAAAGACAGCTAGGAAGGCATGTTGAGAAATGCTTTCTTTGTGAGTTTTATCTGAGTTATCCAGCAAGAGCTACAAGCAACAGCCTCGTCAACTACTTTGCAGAGCAACCTTCTGAATAGCATAGCGCTCATCCAATGCAAACAAATTTCATATTAGGAAATAGGAAATAATAGGAAATAGCCAGTGTAGGTTTCAGTGAAGTCAGTATTTCACAGGTCAAATGGCTCCAGTTTCATAGCTTCAGTGCTTCTGTTTGACCAAATTCAGTTTTATCAATTTCAGTTTTTCTAAGCAGGCAAATTCTGAGCTTTTCCGATCTCAAAAGGACAGGCACACTTTATTGCTTACATTTTCTGTTCTCTTGAGAGTCCAGAAAGAAGAAAATTAAATACTTGTGAAGAGTAAGTGTCTTTATCTCAACAACAGCTTCTCATTCAGCATGAGGTCTTCAAATCAAACGAAGATTTTGGTTTTGTTGGCATTTGGTCACCCTAACCAAGGCAGCCAACTGGCTCTGCTTTTAATACATAAAATCTTCCATGAGTTTTATCTTTTGCCTAGATCCACTATATTATTTGAAAGGAAAAAATGGCACTTCAGATGAGATTCACTAATATTTAGCAGCAATGTTATGGATTTTACTGGTGTTATAGACTGGGGACAGTTTATCCATCATCCGGTACTACGTGATCATGAATAGTTTGTTCTATGATTCACAGAGATAGATTGCATGTGTTTACCTATCCAAAGACGCTGGTAATTATCATAAAGTTGACATGAAGCAAAGGTCATGGAAAATGAAGGGTCTAAGTTTGCATTTTTTTTGCTTATGCAAGTCAGTTAAGCATTTGGTTGCCTCAAAAATATAAGGGCAGGCCCAGCAAAGGTACCTCATCGGGTGCTGTCTAATATAAAGTCATTGTTCTTCAGTAAATATATCTTTTTTTCACTACCCCACTATTCATGGACTGTGTATCACCGTACTTGCTGGCCCATCTTTGTCAACAGAAATGACCTTAAGTCTACATACTTTCCCTTTTCATCAGCAGAACTCAAAAGTGATTCCTCATATTCCAGAATGTATTCTCTGGAAGTCTTCAGTAAAATTTAATTATTATTATTTCCCTTTGATATTTTTAATTTTCAATTTTAAGTAGCTCTGTGAATATTGCATCCCTTTTAAATTCAACAGCTGGAGGACAGATATTTGATAATTTTGTTCAGGGAGAATGTGTTATAATCCAGACTCAACCCTATATACAAAAAAATGCTTTAAAAGCATTCTTCCTCTCAGTTTGCTGGCCTTTGTACAATACATACCAAAAGACAGAATCAAGACATTTATAGCACAAACAAACAAAACCAAGCTGGCATAAAATGACTGATTTTGAGAAACTGCAGAAAAATGCACCAAGTTTCTGATAGTGTTAAGGCTTACATGTTTGCTTACTTTTGAAACAGATACTTGTGTTTCCGCATGTCTGGGCTGCTGTGTATCTTGCCTTTTCCATCTCAGTTAAGTACATGTTATATAGGTTTGGGATGAGAAGACTGGCAGATTTGTTGTCAAGGTTTTCTGATAATTCTGCCATACTGTATCTTTGCATGTGTACATGTATTGGTTTAGTGGAGGATACTAATTTTCAAAATGAATGTATTAATTTTCAATAGCATTGCATAAAATGCACTATAGTGATAATATTAAACAAAACAAAGCAAAACAAAAGATGTATCATAATGAATGATACACACCGCTAACCTCTTCTGATTCTCCAGGAATTGGAACTACTACATGTCACATCAAGTGTTGTTTTATTATTATATGTAAGATTGTAAAGTAAAGAGGATCTGTACCCACTCTCTTCAGAGCCCTTTATGAAAGGGCACAGGCCAGCCTCAGCAAGCAGAAGTCACCGCTGGCCAAAAGAGGTTGGGGAGATGAGTGCCAGCACATAGGCTGGAGAGGGGCCAAAGGGCACTTGGCCTTGGGGGAGACCTAGAAGAGGGCAGGAAATGACAATTCTGGCAAGAAGACCCAATGTCACTTGAAGGAGTGTGTTGTGGCCAGGCAAGAGCCAGTCCTGCTCTTATTAGACTAACCTGATTTGTTTATAAATGTCCCCTCTGCTCTGAAAATGACAGTGATACTTCTTCCCTGTTGGTGAAGGCTCTCTCTGAGCTCAGCGTCCACTTCACGTTTGCTTGAATTTTCTTCTACTGCTGGCAAAAGAAAAGCACTCTAAGAGGAGCCTGCCTGGTCACATTCCTGGATAGGGCAAATGTTATTTGGCCTCATTTTTGGTCTCCAAACTCTTCTGTTCATTCTCTAGATCCTTTCTAAAGGCACTGGGAGGTGGAAAAGGCATTTCTTTCTCCAGTGGCCATTTCCTGCTTGGAAGAGTTTTAGAACCAATCATCAGAAATAGTGCCTTGGTAGACGTTCCTTTCTCTCTCATTCCAGCTTGGCTGTACTTTTTATTTTCATTAAACACGCATCTAACTGTGATTATACTATGCAATAGGATCTTCTGAGCAGGAAAGAAAAAAATGAAAGTACTCAAAAACCTCCTGATGTTTACTTAGACACTTTGAAAAATGCCTCCATTCTGAATCCAGCATTAATTTTTTTCAAAGCTGTGCCAAGTTCCATATGATTCAGCACAGTGAATGTAGTTCTCAGTTAAACAAATAAGATACTGACTACTGTGAGTTAATATTATTCTTTGAAAAGAAAAAGGCAATTCTTAAAGACTGTAATAATTAAATGTGTACTAATACAGCACAAGCAAATTTATTCCACCTAATCTCAAATTCTGCCTAATATTGGTGTGAACATAATGAGATCTGTATTTAGTTTAGGCGGTTTCCTAGAGAAAATACAAAGCGGAAGGAGGAATGGAGGAAAATTCTATAGAAATCCAAAACACATCTGTATGTGATATTCAGGACAATGACCTATGTCAGTGTGACTTCATTATCTTCTTCTAGAACCACAGTTTTCTGGCTTTGTCTCTCATTTTTAAAAGTATAATAAGTATCCAATAATCAAAGAAAATAGCTGTGCAAGGTTGGCACCATCTGCCACTGTCATGAATATGCTTGGCTTTTTGTTCTCACTTCTGTCCTCTTTGAATGAAATAAAGGAAACACACATTTTACTTTTTTTTACATATGCAATGAGCTAGTCACCTTCTCCAGGCTGCTCCATTATCTCCTATCTGATGAAAGAAACCAATGTAGACAGTAAAATACTGGATAATACATGATTGGCACAGTTTCTTGAAAGTTAGTTTAATAATCACTTCTTGGTTACAAGCAGATTTCCTATAATTACTGCTTTTCTGTTCAATTTATGAATATGATTATGCACAAACTCTCACTTTTGCTGTTATTGATAAACAATTATAGGAAAAATTACTTCGTAAATGGAAGACAGAACTGGTGATCTTCTGTTACATGTCATGCAAGAGTGACGTGGGTGGATGCTGTAGTTCTAACGCTGAAATATCTGTAATTAGAACTGTTGGGACTTTCCCACTTGTGTTTCTTTTACAGCTTCTCCTTCTTTCTTTTCTCTTTCATTGTTTGCGGTTTTTTTCTCTCATGATTGCTCAAATGTCAGTTTATATTCATTTCAAATTACGTAAGTAGAGGGTTGCTTTCTTTTATATTCTGTTAGTATTATTATAATGTATGATACAATGCACATTATATAAATGTATAAGCATTGCTTATTATCCAAATACAGTTATCAAAGTAAAAACATGATTTAACCATTGTACTAAATGTTCTGAAAAGCAATATCCATTCCACTTTTAATGTAATATCAGTGGAGTCAGTGCTGCAGTAATCATGAAACAAGTACTGCAATATTAACAGAAGGACTATGTCTAAAATTACAAAGGTAGAAATGAATAAAGATGATTTCTACTATATCACTGCAGTATGCACAGCAAATTTTTAAAATAAGTATCAAGGCTGTTAAAATATACATCAGTTCTACCTGCTAACTGCTTTTCCTTAGAATGTTATACAGTAATTCAATATAATTATTTTAGTGTTATCATGAATGTTTCTTAAACAACCACCAAGCAGCACAGTTTCAGGCAAAGATTTTAAAGGTCTGTCACTATTCATATCAGTTGCATTACTTTGTAGAAAGTGCTGTTTACTAGCTGTTAAAAATTCAAGACTAAATTTGGGTTTCATTTTGTGGCTCCTTTAGTTCAGGTTTTGCAAAACTCAACATAATTGTTTAAAATTTGAATCCTTGCAGTTCCTAGGCTAGAGTGTGAAAGGTAAAATAATTTACATGCTTCTCTTAGTCTATCAAAGTGATAAATTGCATACTCCAAAATTTTAATAACAATAAACAATTGTTATTATCCTAACAATCAGTCCTAACGATGGAGTATCCTTAAAAAGACAACAGCATTTTGCAAAACAATTCATTTAGGAAACAGTCACATGACCTTTTTAACTGCCTTTAAGCTAGCAATAAAATTGGCTCAGTCAGCCATCCCTAATGAGGAAGACAGAGAAAACATCAACTTTTCCCTTTCCTCTATCTAATTATAAACAGCATTGTCAACTGACTCCAAGATCAGCTGAATCCTAATTGACCTCAGACACTGTACAATAAAAGATAGTGAGAACTGCCAAACTAAATGTTAAAAAAAAATTAAAAACCCTGCAATTACTGCCTTAACTCTTCATGTTTAATTTCATTTTTTTCTACTCTTCATAATCACAACTTTTTCCTTAAGATTTGTTTTCAGGCTGAAATTTTCCAAAATTGGGCACATTTTAGCAAGTCTATATTGTGTGTCCCTGAAAATGACCAGTCAATGGGACAGTGAAATTCAGTGGGAAATAAACAATGGTGACTGTGGAGCATATAATTTAATATCTCTTCCAGTGATCTCTGGAATTATTAACTTTTCTTTGAAATTGGCATCTCCTTACCTGACTAGATAATTTTTAGTGATATTTTCAAGTGCTGCTTCAAAGACTGTAATCCTACAAATATTTAAATTAATGCTTTAATTTAATTCCATATTGCTCTTCTGTGCTTACATAAACTAATGGAAATATTAATATCACTGAGACTTGTCAGTGTCTAAATCTTTACAAGTTTTACAGCTCTGATATTTTTAATATTAATCAATGGAATTGCCATACACAGAATTTATACTGGCAAATAGATTAGCTAGACTTCTAGCTATCTAGATAGGGCTCACATCTTCCTCACAGCTTCATGGTTTTTATTACAAATCTGTATCTGCTGTGGCTACTCTATGGACAAAATTATAAAAGCTGAAACTTTTTTTCAAATCTTTCCTTACAGATTAAATCCTTAGTGCTGACTTTATTCTGTTTAACCAATTCCCTGCATTTACTTTAACCTATGTATTTATATCTAGTACAAATATCTGTATCATACAAAATCAATCTTAACATAAGACAGCAATTTGAAATGTCTAAAAATGTACTTATCACCTTCCAAAAACATTTTACTTCATCACTTGTACTTAGCATCTATCTTAATGTACCATGCAATCAATCCAATTAGAGTTTCCACATTTGCAAGAAAAACATCACATTAAGACGTAACTCAGTTTTGACAAATAGGCATCTTGTTTACAGCTCCAGATCTAAAAAGAATAGCTTGTTCTAGTTGTGATCGTTAACTGACTAGCCCTATCAAATTTAGAAATAGGTTGCTGCAACTCCATATGGTTTCATTCCATAACCCCCATTACTTACTATTACTGTAATGATTTCTAACTTTAGATTTCCACCCTCCTACGGTTTCATTTGCTGTATTTTTGATCCATTACTACCTGAATCTTATTACAGACTTTCCTTCATGGCATTTCACTAATGCAAATCATCCTCTGGCAGGGGTGATACTTCTAATTTCAATTTTCATGATTATGCAGATAATGTAGCATGATGATGAATCTAGGAAACTATACTAGTGGTCACTGTTCTCTAACCCGTGGAAGACAGAAATGAAGGCACTTGAGGGAAAAATCATGGTAATAATGAGGAAGACTACATTTTCAAAGTTATTACCACTTCAAAGTCTCCTTGACAGTCATCTGCTCTGTATCTGTCATTTCAGAATCCATTTAATTTTTTTCAGATTTGCTACTGACTCCCAGCAGACTTAATTTGTATGTAGGTTATATTTCCACAGCAAAATGAGACCATAGTTTTATAATACATTATATTCAGCAGCAATATTGGCTTAACATATCTGCTTCCTAAAAGAGACAAATTTGCCTTATGACTTAATCCACAATCAATGGCACTGGCACAACTGGGAGACTGGTATGCAGTACAGGAGCAGGAGCAGCAGCAAGTGATGGGAATTGGTGGAGTAAGAAATTGGAGTTAGTATTGGTGCCCAAGGCAAGCTCATGTCCCAGTCTCAGCTGCGAAAGTAATATGCACTACTGTAATCTGCTTTGTTATCCATGTTAACTAACAGAAATGCAATGGTGAGGGTCCTATCATCCAGCAGAAAACAGATTACAAAATCTATGGGGATTTTGGGTGGATAACACATGCTAACACTTGTTCTGCTGTGGTTTCACCACTATTGTTACCTCTGCAAGCTAGCATCTATGGTAACAAGTACTACCTTCATTTCACTGCATAAATATGTCTCCATTGTTGATTTCCATCAAGCTCATAAACTGGTTGGGATTTCTAATTTTTACAAAATACAGTAAGAGTGGTAATAATTATTGCTTCAGGTAGTAAATGATCATTGGCTATTCTTGTGGTTTTTGCGGCTGAGCGTGTCTTAGTTAGTAGCTAATAAATAATAGCATAAGGAAAGAGAAGGAATTAACAGTGAAATCACAAAATGTACATTTCTTAGATGAATTTATGTAAGAGAGAAGTTCCTTTAAAAATGCAGATATAAGCATTTTTAAATAAAGCACACTTTTTAAAGTGTGCATTTTATATGGATCAAAACGTGTCTTGGTATTTTTAATCTTAGACCAAATGATTAAAGATATTTTGACAGGAGTGTTTCGAGTGTGAAATCCTCCACATAATATCTCAACAATCTCTACTGAGTTAAAAAAACTGATTTCTGTAATTTAAGATGTGCAATATTAAACTTTATAGCATCAAAATCATTATAGATGCAAAGATCTCTAGAGGAATACCGGCAGCAGATACTTATGTCAGTCTTACAGACACAACTAGTAAATTAATTTTTTATGTGAAAATAAAATTATTTATAAATTATAACCTTAATTTTCACCACAGGATAGTTTGCAAAAAAATGCCATCATTTTGTTCATCTTTTCTCCCCTCTGTAATGTGATTTATTCTTTGCCTTATTCCTTTTAAACAAATATTATAACGCAAATTAATTTATATAGCATTATTTTCATGTTACATGCAATAGTTATGTATTTATATGAATTTCTAAAATCGTCATACCAAATCATATCTAATCAATCATATTGATTGTAAAATCAAACCAGTTTTAATAATTTTGTTTAGATTTTACAGTTTATTGCCCTATCTCTTCTAAGAAAAACATTGTGATGTACTTAACAATAATGGAAAAGGCATAACTTGAAGTGAAGAGAAGACACTTTGTAGTTAGGAGCGAGAGATTCAGAGCAGAGAATTTCTTTGCTGTGTGCCTTCTCAGAGTTCTATAATGCCAAATAAAATCACAGCTAAGTATCAGGTAAATCCAGGTTTATAAATGCTTACTTTTGAAGAAGATAATATACATTATTCAACACTTCTTTTTTTTTAGTATGATGATTCTGTTCAGGTAGGATATAAGAGGAATGAATACAAGGATCAAATCCTAGCATCAGAAAGAAAGGAATTTTAAGATAAGAGCCCAAAAGAATGACTACGGGTATGTGAAACATTTGTTTGCAAGATACAATGATGTTTTAAGCACATACCTAGTGCTTTCTCCACATGCTGAGTAACCAGGCTAATTAAAAAGCCCATACAGCTCTTGTTAAAATCTGTTCAAATTTTTGGAGCACCTGTTATAACAGAATGCCCACAGACTTGATAGTTTAGAGCCAAGACACCTGCTACCTTATGTCTCACAGTATGTTCAGTTTTATACTGATAGTAAAAAAAAAATCCACTTTCTGACATTTAACAATCTCATAAATGATAAGAAATAAATTGCAAAATTTCGTAATTTAACCCTTGACTGTCACTTCTCTTTGCCCTACCTATAGCTTCTTGTGAACAGGCAATACAATGTGTACTTTTGGAACTATCTAATTTCTTTTTTGCTGAATTTATTGCATGTTTTACTACACTAAGCACAACGTATAATTCTTCCTATACTTTGTTCCATAACTTTTAAAGGTATGACTAATATATAAGTAAATATAGTTTATCTGGAAAAGGAATGTGCTTCAGACCTGCAATAAAACCCAGCTACTCTGCAGTTCTGTCTCCTTGAACTGGACTTTCTTCTCCGCTACTGATCAATATCTAAAATACATTGATGAAAAAACTAAATTTTATTCCAAGACTTTGTTTAAATATGATTTGGCAACATTAATAGAAATTAGTACACAATTTTGTTAATAAACATGCCTAAGCACTGATCTCTCTAGAGAAGAAGTATATTCCAAAAAAAGCAAATGAGCTATTAACAAGCAGTTACCAACAGGTGTAAAAAGTAGTGAAAGTTTTGTTAAAAAAAAACCCAAACACATTAGTACAACAGTCACCTAGTGACAGTAGCTCCAACCTTGTCAACATTTATGTATATGGCTAATTTTACACGTATGTTAATAAACTCTATTAATATCTGCAGGATCGTGGCAGTCACCTTTTGTAGGTATCTATCTGAGTCATGCTGGAATAACTTTATGTAACTGATTTCATTGGGAACAGGATTTCTTCTTTGCATTCTATAAAAAACTATATACTTATGTAGCCATAGCTACTTGCTCAATCAGAATGTAGTATTTAGAAAGACACTGGGAACTGAGTTCAGTGAAGAGACTCCACAAGCACATCTTGAAGTCATTTCACTTTGGTATTCTGCAGCTTAGGTCTATAAAAATATGGATTTATATATTTTTAATATAATAATGCTTTAGGCATATGGAAGAATAGAAATACAAACCTCTCAGGTGCAGAACTACATTTTCTTAGATGAATGTTTGAGACCTCACACACTGAATACCAGACATCAAGCTATTCCCCATATTAGAATATACTACAAACTTGGAGAAAAATGTGAAAAAACACCCATGGAAGCACTTTGTACATCTCAACTTTTGTTAGTTAATGTTTCTACTGCAGTGCAAGTAATAGCATATGAAAACCTGGGCCTCAAAGCACAACATAAGAAAAAAAAATATAAAAGAACAGAACATGAAGCAGAAACGACAGAGTAATAAAAACAATAGCATCAGCATAGATCTTCCACAGGTAGATTTAATCCATCCACAAGACTGTGCAAGAACTGCACAGTGAATATTTTACCAAAAATTATTTAGAAAGAATATTTGGCCTGATAGTTTTAATACAATTATTTAAATTTTTTAAATATTTCTTTGTATTTCAAATTTCCTTTTCACACAGCTTTTCTACATATTAGAAGCAGAAGTGCTGATGTTTTAAAACATCCCATTTCTATTTAGAATTTGTTTTAGTTTAAGCCAGGAAAACTAATTGGTAACAGATATTAAAAGTTCTTGCAAATTCTATAAAGTGCTAGTTGTGGGAATGGCATTTTTTCCATACTCTGCCTATTGATTTGCCTTTGAGATAAAACGCAACACAAAAGCAGGTGATAAAGCCTTTGTTAAGCCTTTTCCAGAGCTACAGACTACTGTTGATAGACAGATTTTTAATTTATTAGTTCTGCATAATATCTAAGTTACCAAGTCTTAAAATTGAATACAACTAGTCTTCATACATTTGTTTATGCACCTCCTGACAGCCAAGAAAAATGTTTTTATTTTCTAAAAGATCATAAATTTAAAAACCTAATTTTAAACAAGGTAATAATAAAATATTCTTCTACTGTAAGATGGCATATGGCAGAAGAAATATTAATTACAGTTATTTTTGCTGAATTCCAGAGGCACATAGGACAGCTCTGCAAAATTCAGGTCAATCTGTTGGCAAACGAAGTGATGGGCTCTGTGCTGATAATTTTTTTCAGTATATGTAGTAAATTCTCTTTGCTTTTTGGGCTTTACATTGAGAAAGCTGGGCAACTAGACCTCGAAATTGAAGGGAATTGAGAGAGGGCCACTCTGTACTTTCCTGTGTCTGCTTGAAAATCATGGATTTGAACCACTTCAGATGGAAAAAAAAATTAAAATATTGAAACATTACAGATATATCCCTCATATTGCTTTGAAAGATTACGTGCTTGGAGATATTTTGGATTTATTTATTTTTCTGCTAAAACCTGTCTTAAAAGCTCAGGATGACTTGCCAAAGCTTAGGAGGCTGTTAATATACAAAACAAGAACAGAAAGCTGTATTCTTTACCTATAATCTGCATTTTAATTTTTTTTCTTTTTTTCTTTTTTTGTGTGTCAAAGACAAAAAGTTGAGAAAAAAATATCCTCGTGTTTCTACCTCCCCATCTTTGATTTTGCTGGACGACTTCTTAGCAAATTTGCTTACTCTCTACATTATTCAAGTGACATCCTCTGCCTCTGGCCAAAAAGTTGTACGCCTTGCAAGTAAAATTTCCTTCATTTAATTGTTTCAATGTCTCCTGTGATACCAACATTTTGCCAAATCCTACCAAGTCTTTGGGGTAAGATAAAACTGACATTCTTAATATAAAATAAACTTTCAGGGTTTTAGGCTCTAAAGGACAGTAATAAATGCAAGCTTGATTATATTTTCCTTTGCAGCTTACTTTATGTAAAGCTCTTGCATCATTTATTCTAGGAGGAAGCAAATGGGACATGAAGTCCTAGCAGATATTTTAAATATTGGATGTTATTTTAAATATTTCATTTTTAAAGCATATATTGTAATATATACAATTAGATGTCCACTAATAATTAGGATTTAAATCCTGTGTGTTGAAACAGCATTTCAGTCCAACTTCTTTGATGTGCCAGAGAAGCAAAGTCTTTAATCTAGCCTCAGCAATTTCAAAGGAAAAAAAAAATTCAAGGAACAAATGATACTCATAACAAGACAGCAAATTCCATTTAATATCAGCAAGCTTTGAACTTAGAGCTCAGCAGTTTATACAGAATTTGACCAACACCCCAATTTTGGTTTTACACAGACAAATGGTTGCACCTGAACAGAATGCCCCCAGGCTGGAGGCTGTCACCTATGCATGTGCTGAAATCTATCAAGGAAGGAGAAGCAGTGTCACTTTCACCCCTCAAATTTACTGAAAGAACAAAATCATGAGATTTGCGATTAAAAATTTTGACAGAAAATTATATCCATTAAGTAACACAGAGTTCGATGTATAACTTTTCTGTGGACTACTTCCCACCCCATCTCCTACTCTCAGCTTTCCTTTTCTTCTAATCTCATTACATTTCCTTTTCCACTGCACAATTCTCCCACTTACTCCAGGCATTACTTCCTTTTCCATTCAGTTTTTCATCCAGTATTTTCTCCCCTATTTTTCACAAGGATAGTAGGTGTTCTCTCTGAACCACAAACATCATAAAAGAAAGCTGGCTGCACACAAAGACTGTGTGCTCATCTCAGTCCAGACTGTACTGGCTTGCAACATAAATAATAGTCATTTTGTGTGGATGGAAGTCTGGTCATCACAGAGACATGATGCCAGCACAGATTTAGTTGATTTCTAGATTAAACAAATTGATTTCTAGATTAAGATGCATTCAAAGATTTAAACCTGCCAGAATGCTTCAAGGTCTTACAACTAAACCAGAATCAGGAGGGTTTTCATAGGGATGACCAGAGCACGTCTGTGTGAAAAAGCATAGTTTCGGTCAAATTCTCAGTTCTCGCCTTAATTCACAGTTCATTTCAGCATCCCAAATAAAGGTTATTCCACGCAATTTAGAAGAAGAAAATAATATACTTGTCCGCTTGATTTGCTCTAAGAAATTATTGACATTTGGAATTTTTTTTAAACAGTTGTGAAAATCTAGGATGAGAAAGATGCTGACTAGTTAAGTGACTAATAGTTTAATCACTAACAGTTAGGATTTTGAAAAATTTTATCAACTAGAGATAGATCATATACAGGAAGGGTTAGGGAAAGTGATTATTGGAGCAGTTCCGTGAGTCGCATATATTTGAAGAAAACTATTTTGGTCCTTCCAGTGTGGAGGCTTCACAAAATAAAGAACTTATGAGAGCTATAGAATTGCCAAAGAGAGAGAGGTTCAGAGAGCTGGTCACACCCCACTCCATCTAGCCTTGTGTAGCACTCATTTGTAGAACTCTCCTCCAAATGTACCAGATAAAAGTGACCCACCTCGTCTACGATCACTTGATTTCTAGTCTCTCTAGAGAAGCTGCAGTACTTCATTGAACTACAAAATAGTTTGTGCTACTTAGCAGTACCCTGTGCTTAATGAAGTCATACAAGAAGGTACATCCCACAGCAGCAGCTTAGTATTAGAGCTCTTTTTCCCCTTGGTCACTTGCTGAGGTACAACTCTTATACTCAGCCCTGAATCATATGACTCCAATGTATGAGATCTTGGACATAAGGATTAAAAAAAAAGGATTAAGATTTTAGTGGGCAAACATGACAACTGTTCCTATAGAGAGGCCTGTGATAACTTAAACTGGCTTTTAAATCTTTCCATATTTTTAAGGCGGCTTCAGTTTCTTTAATGAGCAGGGCCAAACACCAAAGCCCTATCTTTCAAAATCTGCTATGACAACTTGAAACAGCCCTCTACCGCACCAGCTACTTCCAGAATATCTTTCAGCTCTTCCAAAAAGTGCAGGCATAGTTTCCCAGTTTCACTTTCAAAAAACTGGGCTTTCCCAGTCTTCAGAGGAAACTAGTAGAACACAGTAATCCTGGTTTACTTTGTCAAGTTGCAGAATAGATTTGCACCTCAATGCGGGTGATAGTGTTTGTCATTCAGTGAGATAAAAACATTTCATATTCAGCACATTTTATGTTCTGTAAGTACAGAAGCTGGACATTCCATCAAAGACATTTCTTGTAAAATTAAGAAAAGCTTAAAAAAAAAATTCATTGAAGTTCACTACTTATGCAACATATTAGCAAATACAATTCAATTTCAACTATTTTTTTAGAAAATTTCCACATTATAAATTTAATATATTTTATCTGATCAAAAACATCCTCTAACACAGGGCATTCTTAGTTATTCGGTTTTGTATTTTGCATTTATTATATACTTTATATATTTAGAATGTATGCAACACCATATCTGAAAACCAGATAAATACTCTTGACCAAAATCCTGTGAATAGTCGTACAATACATACAGACATCAGTTAATTAAAAGAAATACTCAAATTAGAGTTAATGATATATCATAGTTAGAAAGAAAGAAAGATTAGTTAATTAATTGTTAAATTAATGAAATGGCAAATTTTTATTTCATGGTTCAAATCATATCAAATTTTGGAATATAGTTTATGCCATTTCCACAAAGTTGGTCTTCAAAAGTGTTATTAGCTTGAAGTGGCTAATATTTTTTCATATGCTTTTCGAGTTGCTTGAAATGGCTGTAAAGTGTTTACACATTGGCTTGATAACAGTGACTTATCCATTTGTCAGACTCAAGGAGAATTTTATAAAAAGATATACTTGAACGTATTCTTTTGCTGTCTTAGTATGGAAACACAAAAGACTCTGACCAGGTCCACAGAATGACTTCAGCTCTATATAGCCTATCCACTTAGCTGCTATGGGCTGTGGACTCTCAGAATATACCCACAGTTAGGCCAGGGCTGGATTTGATATGCAGAGACAAACCCCACACAACGTGGTGAATCAAAGCCAAGAACTGGAGAGAACAAGGCAACCAGAAGTTCAAAGCAAAGAAAGGTCAAGGACAAATATAAGGCCCAGTTTGGATGCTAGAGAATCCGCATTCATTGATCCTAATAGAAAAAGCAAAAAGATAACCATTCTATGATTCTGTGATTCTATATGCAGAAGTCAGTCAAGTCAACCAGGAGAGTCCAAGGTGAGGAGCAGGCAGAAATGCAATAGATCTAGGCAGGATGATCACCAGTAGGAATCAAAGCTAAAAGATGAGAAGGTCAGAGCTGGAATTCCAGGATCAGGGCTGAAGTGAATTCAGAAATGGACCAAGATGGTGGGTCTTCCCATCCAGGAGTATTTCTTTAGACCAATTTCATTTCCACTGAATAGCTGTGAGGTTTGAGCACCGAGGTTTGAGCTACTGTATGATTCCTGCTGACTATAAGTTTTTAGGAACCAGTACAGAAACTTATAAGCAAGAACCTGACTTGAGACTAGTGATAAGAGCACTTCCCTGGGGAAAGGGATCTTGCACTCAGGTCCCTAACCTGCAGGACTGCTTCTTTTCCAGTGTTTGCATACAGTAAAACACAGAAATAGAGCAGAAATTCTTGGGGAGGGGTGAGGAGTGGGAGAAAGGAAAGTTTCTTTGAGGAACTTCAGAATTTAGGAACTTTAAGCTTCTAACAGGGTGCGGGAAGGAAACACCTAAAATGTAAAGACACAGATTTTTAGACAACATTTCTACTTTGCCACTTTTTCTTATGTAAGTGTACTGTCACATTCTTCATTATTTTACTTTCCAAATGTAGAGTTCCCAGCTATTGTGATTGCCATTGTGCAATCTGTGGATGGTAAAAACAGCTTCCCCCAACTTCCAGTTCTTAGAGCTCTCTGAGAATTGAGCTAGCTAGTATATACGATACATTAGCATAAACATCAGAATTAGTAGTACTATATCAAGTCCTGAGAACTCAATATTGCCATTAGGAGCTGGACCCCGGGCAAAGACACACACCGGTACACAGCACATGATGGTGATGGTTTGCTCGCACAGTACTTCCCGTGCAGAGGCAAACCGGGGTGGGAGGGCTACAGTTTCTGGAGACACTGTATGTTAGGGAAGACCTGGGCACTTCACATCTTCTGTGAGTCAGAACCAGGAAACTGGTAAAAATAGGTATGTGGGAGGTGGGGAAAATGCATTCTAGTTCTATTTTAATTACGAATGGATCATTCAAGTCACGGTGCCTGTACAGACAGGCGATTTTGTATTGTGCAGAAAATAGCAAGGGTAGGCTTAATGTACTGCAGAAATGAACAGTGTTGATAAATGTGGGGCAATCCTAAAATGGGTGGGTGTCACGGGTGTCTGCATGATGTCAAGGATTATAATTTTTTAACACAGATCCTGCTGGTCAGCAAGCTGAGCTGATCTGCTGGGTTTTTTGCTCCCTGAAGTTTCCTCTCACAGACACATAAAATAGAACAAACAAAGTAACCCCAACAAATAGATTAATTCAACCTTCTCTTGAGCTTCTATGTGCCTGAAGCTCATCAGAACTACCTCTGGAATATACATATCTCTCAAATTACATTTTGAAGAGAGATTGTCATTTCGGATTTTCCAAAGTGGGGGAAAAGGTAAATCAATTCTTCTGAAGTATGTTATCTCCCACCATTCAAAGCTATAGTCAAGGATTTGCTCACAGTCACTGGAGCCAAGCCAGAACATTTTATGTTCTAGAGCTATTGGAGATACAGGTTTCTCTCTTTACATTGTAAAGTAGCTCTTTAAAAGCCTGTTTTTCCCCTTTGATTTTAATCTAAAATCCAGATAAATGCTGATTTGTACAGTGTATACATGCTAGAAGTCTGTTGTTTGCTGAAAGATGACGGTATTATTCATCATTTGTATGTGCTGTAAATGTGTAAAGAACATTGCAGTACAGCGTGAATTATTTGGTACTGAAGAATTATCTTGATAAATTAAATTGAGAGCTTAGACATGAAACATTGGCCAAAGTAAGAGTAGGAGAAAGGGAAGATGAGGAGGAAAAAAAGAATTTTTATGGGGTCACATGGAAAGCTAATTCTGGTTCTGGATGGGAATGAAGACTTTTCCTGTTTAAAAAAAAAAAAAAAAAGAGATTATTTATAGCCTGTGGTGACAGTATGACTATCTAAACTCTTGGTTTCTCAAAATTACATCTCTAGCATGTCTATCTATAAAAATTACCCACAAAACTGTGTTGGACTACCCAATTGCATCTTGTTGAAGACAGCTTGCTTTTTTCTTCTGAAAAGCTCACTGAAGAAAGAGCTACTGAGTAACAAACTCAACATTTAAACCTTGCAATGAACAAAAGGAGTGTGAGACTTCCATGTTGCTTTCTGAATGAAACCTGGATTAGAAAGGAAGACTTGTGCAAGATCAATAAGCAACTTATATCTATTCAGTACCAAATTCTCAGAGTTTAGTGCCCAAGTTCCAGCTGGTACTCAGCACAGTGCTAAATTTCTCCAGAGGGTGAGGTACACATACTGGATTCAGTTCTCATCTAGTCTGTCCCCAGATATATTATATTCTCAGCTTGATTTCTAATACATGGCTGTTCTTCAGCCATACCTCTGAAAAGACCCTTGCTCACTTGCTATCCTGACACTGGAAGTGGAGCCTGCATGGATCTTTACCTTGTGCCAGACTGACTGTGGAAGCCCTTGTCTTGATCCTGCTTTCAGAAAACTCTTTTGCCCAACTTGAACTTGTATGAGCACACAGCCACAGATGAACGCAAAGTGTCACTGAATACTTGTGGCAAAATTTTGAGAGCAAATTCCATCACTGATATGGTCACTGGTAATATTAAAACATACCATTGTATTGGCTATCATATAAAAATAATATATGTATATGAAATTGCAGCTCAGTTCAGAACTCAGCAATAAAAAGGGCATCTTAGGGTATGTTTACAAGTATGCCTGCCATATGTTACGCTTACGAAAAAGCACGCTAATTACTTAGCAAAGATGTAGAATTGTTTCAGACCTCTGGGTACACAAAATACCTGCTTTTTGCAATAGGACTAGCTTTGCTCAATTCAGAAACTAAAATGGTTTCAGGTGACTAACCTCACAGGCTTAAAGACCTAACAATACAACAAATCAGAGTTGAACCATCTAGCAATACAAACAAGACCAGTGTGTATCTCTGATAGCCAAAATCTGAGGGACGTTTCTATTTTTATGCCAAAGAATATGCCTAATGCTTTACAAAAAGGAAAATTAAAAAGTTCCTACTTTGAAATAAGCAACACCTAAATCCCGGCAGCTGGAAAACAAAAGAGCTGACACAGAGATTTGAAGTACCACCTGCCTGATCCTTTATTCATCACTTTTTGACAGAACTTACTTCAGAATCAATGTGAATTACACTTATATAAAAATTACAAAATTCCCACCCTACTTTGTTAGCATGATTACTACTTCAGCTCTTATTTCTGTTATGACAGCGCACTAGAGGTCTCAGACTTCGAGAGCTTACATACTGTACAAATACACAGAAAACAATACTGGTTGTCCTGAAAATCTTAATTTGATTTGAAGAAGCTGTGAAGAGAGGAAGAGAATAAGAAAGCGAGGGTTGTTTATTTATACAGACAGAGGGGGAGTACTAGTATACATAAAGGTATCAGTATGTGGCTACTATTTTCATATGACCATAATTTCTATGCAGAATGTACTTCTGTTTCTTGTAATTAACTTCTTATGAGGAATTCATTTTTTGACAGGTTTTGGGAAGGTTTTTGGTTTGGGTTGGGTTTTTTTTAGCTGCAATTATTCTTTGATGTAATGATGTATGTTATTTCTCTTTGGTTTTTAAGGCATATACATGTATATTTCTAAATGTTCTGTACACAAGGATAGCCTCCATTTTTGCGGAAAAGTTAATACAGCATATTACAGGGGAGACATATGCAGGGATTTCATGAATTCTTTTGTTTTCTGTTTCATTTTTTTTTCTCTTAATTTAAAGGAAAATTAATTCAGACAGAATGTCTAGAGTTGATCTTTGGGTAGGGAAAAACATGATTATTATTCATGCAGCACTGTTTATTTCCATCTGTCACCATCGCAGTTCTTTTAATAACTTATTATACAATTAGTTCAATAGCCTTTCTGCTCCTTTTCTACCACTGCAACATGGAACTCTCTTATTCCTATAGTGTTTTCACTGTCCCCATTTTAATATCCGTAAGTAAATCTACTTTGAAGGTTTTAGTGGTATGCTGATTATATTTCCTATGTAGTTTCTACGATGCATCTCCTAAACACTTTTGGAAGTTACATATAAAAATACATACAAGGTGAGAGAAGAAACCAAGGACTATTTCTACAATCTAATTAAATAGTTCTTACATCTCAAATTAAAAATAAATTTTGCACCTGCAGAACTTTTACATATTTCTTCATGAGGACATGAAGGCTCCGATTTCATCTTCAGGGAGGTGGTTGACCTCCTTCAGATCAGCAACTTTTGGAGGATTCACCAAGGAAAACCAAGATGCACAGGCCTTGCAGTCCTTCACAGGAAGTTTTAGAGCAGAGAGACGACACACATGGTAAGTTTATATTTACAGAACCAGCAGACGGGTTCCTTACCAAAACAAACGAAAAAAAAAACCCCACACAAACAAAAAAACCAACCACAAAAAAAAACCAAAAAACAACTGAGTGAAATGTTATGAGGAAAGGAAAGGAGAAGTTAGGAGTGGAGAAAGAACAGGAGACCACCTGGCTAGATAGCATCTATGCAGAAAAAGGACCCAGGGTCCTGATGAGCAAGTTGAACATGAGTCTGCAGTTGTGCATTTGTGGTGGTGCAGTCTGTATTAGCAAGGACGTAGGTAGGAGGTTTAGAGAAGTGATTTAACACTGGAACAAACCGCTCAGAGAAGCTGTGGAATTGCCTTTTTGGGGGGATTTTTGAAATTCAGCTGGATGAGTTCCTCAGGCACAAGATCTAACTTTGAAGTTGACCTGGGTTTGAACTTGAGGTTGGGCTAAATGATCTTCAGAGGCCTCTTCCAACATAAAGTACTCTGTGATTCTAAGTATAATACTACAGAGGTGCAACTTTTTTCTTCATCATATCTCATCTTTTTGGCTAGGTCTGCTTGGTTAATATTCCCACCCCTAGAGGAGAAAATATGAACCTGAGAGTTGATTTGATCACTTCTGTTCTTTATTTCCAGCCTATGTATCTCTAAAGATCTGATACCCAGAGGATAATTTCCTGCAAAATTTATCCCACAGAATTACAAAGAAAAAAGTATAAGAATATATTAGTTAAGAAAGAATGTTTTGTTTCTATTTGTTTAAAACATGGGGGAATTTTCTTTAATATAAATGTTTTAAATGATCACAGTAGGCCATGAGATCCATTTCAAAATCTGTTTGAAATATATAAATACAGAACAAGTGGATAAAAAAGCAGTTGTGACTGCCATCTGGTAAAAAAAATAAAGAGGCCAAGGACATCTACGGCCTGTGGAGCTGCAGATGAACAACTCCAATGAATAGATACTAGTATTTCAATAGTTGTTATTTCAGTAAAAAAATACAGAAACCTGTTAGTGAATGTTGTACTGCTGCTTATTACTTCTCGTTGTAGGGCTAAAAAACCACCCATCTGCCACTCTGAATCTTTAAACAGTCTCTGAACAGGAAACGTAACTAAGAATTTTATATTCGATGGCACAAATGATAACATCACAGTAAGAAAGAACACAAAGATTTACAGGTTTATATCTGTAGGAAGTTGTACATGAATTTCTGCAGTCCTGGAAAAATGAAAATGTATTTGTACCATTCATTCTGTTAGATATGTTCTAGAAATGGTTCTAATGGTTCTAATGGCTTTTAAGTCACCCTATGGATGGTCATCACTGAAGAAATAAGAGAAGAAACCCATCAGCAAGAAAGAGCAAAAAACTTGCTGGAATTTTAAATTTCTTACGGCTACTTGGCCTTAAAGCATTGTGCAAATAGTAGTATTAACCTGTATCCCTTAGCTTCTGCCAATACTTATGGTCAGCCAACTTTTCCTGAACATACCACATCCTCACCCAGTGTTTGAGAAACATCCCTTTGCTAGTTGCCTCAGATGAATGCTATGGGATAGGTATGACATTCTCCTCCTCTCCCTATCATAGGTCAGAGCATGACACCTTAAGCTGCAGCATCTTATGCTGCAAACATTTCTGTTTGTTTAGTTCAAAACAATTCAAAACTCATGACCTCAAATCTAAAATAAGAGAGAAACTCAAATAAAAATAGGCATGCTGATAGAATATATATATATATATATATATAACGCTTAACTAAAAGGGCTTTCTTCCTGCTGTAAAATGAAGATAACTGGTGTTTTATAGGCAGCTGGTAGCCCATATGCCAGATCTACCAGATCTGAGTAGAGGAGTTTGGACTAATCTAGCTTGTGCTATGGGAGAAATGGGGGGAGATCCTGCAGCATTCTATTATATCAAGTAAAATTCCAAGAAATGTAGCTATTTTGGCCTGACCTAAAGACATCACTTGGAAAAATGGGACCCTGACTGTAAGAAACTTGGCCTTCACCAAACCACATATCATTTTTTTCTCTTTATTCATTTTGTCAGACGTATAATCTTGTCTTTCTTGTATCTTATAGATCCTCCATTCTGTTTGCTCTTTCTGTTTGGTTGTTTTGGGTTTTTTTATATTCAAGATGTTAGTTTTATTTCCCATTTGAAGTATTGAAACAAAGGTACATAGAGACATGCCATTTCTGAAGAAATAGGACTGCTTCTTATGAAAATCCATGGTTTATGATAGAACCTTTCTCTATTAATTATTGTCTTTGTGCAAATACATTTGGATTATAGGTTTTCTTTCTAACACACCTCTTCCTGCGGAAGTTCCTTTCAGTGTATACGCACACATCTAACTTCTCACTGTAGTCACCCACCCTCTGTCTTACTTGTGCAGAAAAAAGGTACTTTTTCAATGCTAGTAACATTCTTTCAAATACGCACTGCTTCTACACCCTAGTGTTAGAGTGAGAATTAAAAAACACACAAGAAACCCCAACCTGCTGAAAGACAGCTTAGGTATTTCTGTATTGTATCAGTGAGGAATTTTCAACAGCTGAACTTTATTGGCCACATGAACTAAATTCAAATCTGAAAACTCTCATCTTCCCAACAACCTTTCAGATTTGTGACCAATCCAATAAATTACCTATTAACTGTTTCACTCAGAGCTTATCATAATGCAGTGTACAGTGAATGGTTCTTCCTATTTCCAGTTATAAAATAATATAGAAAGACAACTGAAATCTCAACAGCACTTTTGTAATAATACTTTTTCACCTGAAAAATGGATATTGCTACTCCTGGACAGAAGCTTCAGCAAAGTAAGCCTCAGTGTAACTTCAAATGAGGAAGGAGATGTTTAGCCTCTGAAATACTGATACATGTCAGAGTTCTCTAAGTTAGAAGACACAAATGTAGTTATAAAACATCCTTCATGACTATTCTAATGCAGAGGGCCCTAAAAATCTCTAGTCCATTGAAGCTGAAGAAAAACTGGTACATAAAGTTTTAACATTACACGCACAATCTAGTGAAAGACAGATGAGGAAAGAATACCATATGTTTTGTGATATATGTGGTTTTCTCTTTTAAAAGAAATATGTGTGTGTGTATTGCTCACAGCTTTGTAAATGTAGTATCCTGTCTTTACATTTAGTTTAACCATATAAATAAGAATGAATCACCTGGGAAAGATCACAGGATCAAGCACCTTGCTAGAACTACACTGTTTAATGTTTTAATTAATGTCACAATCCCCGTGACTTTTAAATAACTGATTTGGCTTCGAGAGTAGGTTGCAGAAATAACAGCAGTATGCAAGGGTATGTCATGAATGATCAGTAAGAGCCTGTATTATACTGTGCCTAGAAAAGTATTTGCAAATAACAAAAAAGTTCCCTAAATGTCAAAATATAAAAAGATATGATGAATTGCTATATTGAGGAGAAATTATAAATTGACATGTAGAATTCTCTCTACAGTATAATTCATATTTAACAGATGAATCTGAGGCTTGATGAGTGTAAAGGAAATGTTTTCAAAAGCACCTTAATTAGTCAGCAAGAGATAGCACATAGCAGGCAAACTTATCATACAACAAATTTATAACACCATTATCACCTGTCTTGTGAAGTTAATCATTCTAGCTTGGACATTTATTTACAGCACTATTTTGATGAGGAGTCTTTTGAGTAGGCTTCACTGGTACAGAGGAAAAAGGCCTGAGCAAATCAGAAAGCCATCTGCCGGAAGGCTAGTACCAAGGGTGCAGGTCAGATGATGGTGATGATGGGGGAACTTGGTAAAAACTATCTATTTTTAAGAGGGCCAAAAAAGTTGATGAAAAATAGTGAACAGAATGTTCAGAATGTTTTGAATCCCTTGTGAATAAACCACAGATCTTTCTTTCACGCTGTGCCTAGGACAAGTTACCACCATCAATATTGGTACACTGGGCATAGGCAAAGAAAGCAGAGAATGTAGCAAGCATCAAGAGAGAGTACGGTACAAACTAGGGATTATCCCCATCTTCTTGTTTTTTTGGTTTTTTGTTCATTTGTGGTTTGGGGTTTTTTTATCAGAGTTAGATTGATGGTAGGACTAGATGATCTTACAGGTCCTTTCCAACCTAGAGAATTCTATGATTCTATGATTCTCTTGCATACTAAATTACAAGAGTAGCCAGAGAGGGAGGGAGGGGAGAGGAAAACAAACAGAAAACGCGAAGAGGAATAAAGACCTTCTGTGTTAGTTGTGGGGAAGTGGAATCTATGCACATTTCTGTGAGCTAGAAATGTTTAGGATATATTCATACTGGAAATCACAAAGCCATCAAGTCTGTGTTTGATCTGCAAGCAAACAGAAATGTAATTAGAGTCAGGTAATTCTTGGTTATCCTAATTGGAAGAAGCATTTTAATGAGACAGCTAGAAACTATCACAGAAACAAATGGCACTAGATAGTACACAGATCTGATGAACAGTGACGCTATAAGCCAAGGTTCACCTTTGGAGTGACTTGAATTTGAAAAAGGGCAAAAAAAGCGCCAGCAAAGCACGGAACAGTCATGTGCTAGATCTTAGAAGGAAGTCAAGGCAGCTACTTTGGGAAGCAGGAGTAACTGAAAAGTCAGACACAGAAACTGTGTATAATCATGTGTGCCCAAGCAATGTTTTCAGTATTCCTCCTTGATAGCCTGTCCATACTCACACCTCCTATACATTTTCTCCTGGTGCTTGAGCTGCCAAAAGGAATTCATTGGATTGTGAATGGGTAGGGATGATCTCTGAAATTATGAATGTACAAGAGGCAACCCAAGTTACAAGACTATATTGGTGCAAAATCTGATCAACTTGAGAATGCCTTCCACAGAGAAAACTTACAAGGCTCCATGTTACTCTTTACCATCAAATAATTCTGGGTTTCTGGATGTTCACCATTGCTTCAATGACCAGACACAAAGTCTTGAAATTCATTAGATAACTTAAGGGAATTATTTGGAAAACTACAAACCTGAAATTTTGTGAGCAATCAAGGAGAACCATCTGTAATGTTCTGTTCAAAGTACATGATAAGAAAAAAATATTGAGGTGGAATCTCTATCGTTTTGATATTCAAAAACATACGGTGAACCCAGATGCCAAACTATGTATTTAATGAATCATGCTGTTCTATTATACACATATATAAAAAATAAGAAAATGAAGGTCATAAGAGGACAGCATTTTTAATAATTTCCTAAAACACCTTTTGTATTTGACAACATTTCAAACCTTTTAGTGCTTTTGTGTTTTCCAGTAACCTATTTTTATTCTTTTATTATTTATGTAGTTTCTAGCTGAGACACGCTTACTGGCAATGTAAGCATGCTCATCTTCAAGTGCTAGCAAGAGAAAAGTTAAAAATAATAGGGAAATGGTACCTGCAGCACAGATGGGAAAAATCCCAGAAGAGCTGGATAAGCTTCAGGTAAATGCCATATTTTTTAATAAAATAAAAAAAAGTTCAAGTCAGTTCTTGTTTTCTCAGAAGCAGCTCAATCAATCTCAGCCAAGCTGTTTGTTGGGTTTTTTATTTAGTGTTACCCTAATGCCAAACACATTCAGATGTCAAAATGAAATAGGGGTGGAGATAAGGAAGATAAATAAATCTGATAAAATAAATAAATCTGGTAATATAATGATTGTATATTCATTACCCTTACTGGCACACTGACATTTGTAGTGCTGTCAGACATCCAAAGAATATAGATAGATATATGCTTTCAAGACAATTTATTTTGAAAACTTACAGGTTTGAACAACAAGAACAACAATTTGGTTAAAAACCCAATCCAATATATTCTGAATGCTGAGTGGATTTAAAGATTCAGTCTGAACATTACCCTGATTGTTGTGGAGGGAATGAGATTGGACAGTGAAAAATTCGCATGACAGGGAAAAGGTAAGGAGGGCCAGGGAGCTAACTAGCACTATGCAGGCTAGACCCCAAGAAGTCCTCTCTTTTACCTCCTATCACTGCTAAAATTTGCTTCTCTTTTAGTTTTCTGTTATCCAGTGTCCTTTGCTATTCTTAGTCATGAGAAAGCCTGCATCTTGCCAAATCGGACTTGTCTTTTTGCAACTGCAGCTGCTCTTTAGAAATAACTCAAAGCTGACAAGTCATGGAACTTTCCAGGTTGCTACTTGAAAAATCAGATTCATCATCTAGGTAAAGATGATATCATCACATATATCTCAGTTTGTACCTATGAATCCCTTGTTTCAGTAGTGTTTTCTTCATCTCACCGTTTTTCTTCTTCTTTGGTAATCTCTTTCAAGGCAGGTGAATTCCCGCTTCCCATACTACTTTTTCCACTACTTTTCCACTTCATGTACTTTTCTACTGAAGTCTCAAGGCAACAAAGAAGAAAATTCTTCTTGTTTCCTTATCTCAAGCACCAGGGGAGTTTTTCCATGCTGCCAGTCTATGGGGATGGCCACTGTGAAGAAGTGTCTAACTGGGAAAAGTAATGGTTGCCATCAAATTCAAAGGCTGGGAGGTTTCTGAGGTATAAGAACCAAAATAGGAAGGAGCAGTTGAGCTGGAGAGAGCTGGTGGGGTCTGGGCAAAGACAAAGCAAAAACTGAGAAACTCTTACAAGCCATGTCGAAGTAGCAGAGGATGAAGATAGGAGGATCTAGAAATAATGGAAACAAATCTGAGGGAGAAAGAATAAACAGAAAGACCAATGCATGCTGAAAGACAGACAATGTCTGGCTGAAAGAAAGGAAGCTTTACCTACCATTCCTCAGTTTGGTTGGCAAAAAATTCCCAATATACAGGACCATTCCAAAGATGCTTTGCCTATTAGTTGGCTGCCAAAGGTAGGAATAGGAGTGAAAGCTGTATTTATAATTTAACAGAACACTACTATTATAGATGAGATAATTGGTGTCTGACATCTCTCCATAATTAACCTTCTTCATTTTACTGTATACCTATCTTAACCTCTTGTCAACTACTGTTTTCTTCCTGTAGTGCGAGACATTATGCTCTCATTTCTTTTAATAGAAAAGAGGCCAAGAGATTCATTATTGCTGTTTATTATCATTATTCCTAATGATATAATGAAGCATTACCCATGGCATTTTTCTGTATGTCTGCTCAAGTAGATGGGGATTTGCAGCAAGGTCCTGTTTAGACATTGAATGAAACCAACAGTCATGCTTAATAAATCTTATGTTCTGTCAGAAAAAGCAGCTTATTACTAATGAGATGTATTACGTTATTCAATACCCAAATAAAACTGTATTTCTCAAGTATGCATGCCTGGGGCACAAATCTGACAAACACTTAGGGAAGCAAAATGCTGTCCAAAGAGACAGTGATTAATAAAGACCAGTTGGGGGGAGGTTGTTTCCACATTCTAAAATACTGGCTTTGCTATACTTATTTCTTGGAGTGTATCCAGTCGGAGAGAACAGTGTAAGTATGCTAGGGAGAGCTTCAGGGAACTGAGGAATATTCACACAGTCTCTGCCTACTGGCTGAAATGCTGACACCTTATATGGCTATGTTGCTGGAAGCAAGAAGAAAGATTTGCTCAGTTACTGAAGTGATGCCTGGGCATCTTCTGTTTCTTTAGCTGGGGTTGAAGACTAACTGAGAATTATGGTGAACTAACATTACATTTTCCATTACAAAAGATTTTTGTAGATATTACTGGAGAATAAATCTTATGAAGAGCGATTGAAGGAGCAGGGACTGTTTAGTTTGAGGAAGAGGAGGCTGAGGGGAGACCTCATCACTCTCTACAACTACTTGAAAGGACATTGTAGAGAGGTTGGTGCTGGTCTCTTCTCACAGGTAATTAGCGATAGAACAAGAGGGAATGACTTTAAGCTGCAACAGGATAGGTTTAGACTGGACATTAGGAAAAATTCTTCACAGAAAGAGTGGTCAGACACTGGAATAGGCTGCCCAGGGATGTGGTTGAGTCACCATCCCTGAATGTGTTTAAGAGTTGTTTAGATGTGGTGTTGGGGATATGGTGTAGGGAACAACTTTGTAGAGTAGGGTTGATGGTTGGACTCGATGAACTGAAGGGTCTTTTCCAACCTGAATGATTCTATGATTCTATGATTCTATGATTTGCATAGCATTTTAGCCTGGCTGCACATTATGGACATGGCCTTTACTCAAAGAGAATTTGTATCATTCAGCACAAAACACTTTTCACAAGCTACACTATGGAAGAAAAACCATAATTGCTTTCATTCTCTGCTGGCCTACTAGTGATAAAGCCTAAAACATGATATGTCCATACAATGAGCTTAAATAACTTTCTTACACCTTAGAACAGTCACATCTACAGAACTGATGGTACCCAGTACTAAGCCACAATCACCTAGTCCTTCCTTGCTCACTTCCACATATGTAGAAGTTCCTGCATAAGAATGCCCTTATTGATTCAGAGACTCCAACAGCCACTAGATGCTTAGGGAAGCGACTTCTACATGCAGCAGATTCTCCCAGTAGTTTACTTAACCCTTCCTACTTCTGCTTCATTTTATTTAAAGCTCACCTCAACACACCTGCCAGGTGGCCAGAAAACATAAAAAAGCCCACACCACAGAGGAGTCAGAATACAGCAGAAATGTTTCAGGAGAAATACCCAATTGGTGTAATCATAGATAATATTTCTTTTCAAATTCCTTCCATGTAAAAGCAAAAATCCCTACAGAAATTAAGAGAAACTTATTTTTGAATTGTCATGGTTTAACCCCAGCCAGCAACTAAGCACCATGCAGCCACTCGCTCCCTCCCCCCCAGGTGGGATGGGTGAAAGAATAGCAAGAGAAGTGCCCAAACTTGCGGGTTGAGATGAAGACAGTAAATCAAAAGCAGCACACACGAGCAAAGCAAAACAAGTAATTCATTCACTGCTTCCCATTGTCAGGCAGGGGTTCAGCCATCCCCAGGAAAGCTGGGCTCCATCACACGTAATGGTTATGTAGGGAGAAAAACACCATCAATCCAAACATCCCCCCCTTCATTGTCCATCCCCCAGCTTCATATGCTGAGCATGATGTCACATGGCATGGAATATCCCTTTGGTCAGTTGGGGTCAGCTGTCCCGGCTGTGTCCCCTCCCAGCTTCTTGTGCACCCCCAGCCCACTCACTGGTGGGGTGGTTTGAGGAGCAGGAAAGACCTTGACTCTGTGTTAGCACTGAGTTATCCCTGGGTTATCAACAGTTTTCAGCACAAATACAAAACATAGCCCCACACCAGCTACTATGTAGAAAATTAACTCTACCCCAGCCAAAACCAGCACAATTATATATTCTATAGCAGTTTCATAACGTATTAACAAAGATAGAAAAATGCTATAGTCTCTATTAAATTATATGAATATATAGAATTCTCTCCTATTGCACTCCTCTACACGAAATTCTATAAAAGCTGTCCGTGGAGGTTTGTAACTTTGTATTTTTCTCCTGTGTTTTCTAGTTGCTTATAAAATATTCAAATATGTTTATACATTCCTAATACAGATGTAGTTCTCCTTAAGACTGACTTCTTTTTTTTATAAAGAACACTTAATTTTAGCATTTATTAACCTTGCTATTTACAATCAGTATGATGGTATTGACTAATTTAAGTATTTGCATTGTTATTACAAAAATTTTATAAATAAATTAATTAAACCATACAGTAATCTTAAAATGGATGGCATTCTATTTGGCACAATGGAAAAGAAACACAGTAATTATGTTTTTGCAACACAATTCATGTATTCAAATATATGGCTTATGATTTTATAGTCAACATATTGTCCTTAAGTGGTTTTATAATGAAAAAAAATTTTAAGACTCAAGAAAGGGAATACTCTGATACTTGATTAAGTCTCATATTGTGCAGATATAAGAAGGAGCTGGCCTTTGGAATAATGAGTAGGGAAAGCAGCTTGGGCAGAGCAGAAACTACTGGGTAAAGAGTAGGGAACAGGTTGTGCCTATTTGTGCTGCTTTTTATTGTTCCCAAATAAATGAATGTTAATTGAGAAGAAGTGCTGTTACATATTTTATGACACTCTGGGTACATGCTCTGAAATCCCATGAGGCCTGGTTTAAATTCAAATTAATCCTAAACTACACTTAATTAGCATTGCTGTAGTTGATTTTGCTTTTTCTGTTGTAAGGAAGAATATGATATCTTACAGCTTTGCTGTTTTCAAATGTTAAAATATATGATGGAGGTGAAGAAGTGATTTGGTAGCTGAATGACTTCCTGGCAGGAGAGAATCTGACAGGATGGCATTTTACTAATTAAGAAGAGTGCCGGACTAACCAGATGGGAAAAATACATACTGAAACTTTTTTTCTTTCTTTCGTTCTTTTTTTTTCCCCCAAGACAATGTAGAAATAAACAAGGACAATGAAGGGCACGCAAAGAAACACTGGTAAGTAAGGCAATTTGCTAGCATAAAATAAACCTACACAAATCAGATAACCAAATAATCCTGCTTTAATCAGATCAAAAATTAGACAGTAATGTGAGTAAGATATTTCTGTGCTTCGGACCCATCTCTAACATAAACACATAGTGTGACTTCTGGCAAATCAGTCAGGACTAGATCTATACAGACATTTTATGTGCCTAAATCCAGCACACAAACATCATTATTATCCTTGGAAAAAAAAAAAAACAAACCAAGGAGTTTAAGAGATTTTCCAGCTCTTTTAGACAAAGAGGAGGTAACACAATACAATCCATGCTAGTGACAAAATGAGAAATGTGATTTAGAGAATCCCATCTCATCCTAACAGTGAGAAATTTTTTTAACTGCTTTAAGCTCAATAAAGTTTCTACTTTCTATGCTCTAAGTTAAATTACTGAGGAGTGTAAAAGAATAATGCAACAATGTAAAAAAGATGGCAAAATCAGAAAAGTCAAGGCACAAAATGGGATCAATAGCAAGGCAGAAAAAAGATGTATTCTGGTAATAAATCTGTAGTGAGATAAAGAGAAAGGAAAGGGAGATCTGCTACTCAGTGGGTGATTAGAGATGGTATTGAAAAGGCTGATATCCTTTTTATTTTTCTTCACTAGAAGGGTCAACCACAATTGGCTAAAATAATTAGTATCAGTGACAAGGGGAAAGAATATAGGCTAGAGTCATAACTTAGATAAAATATTTTCAAACCAGCTGGACTTGAAGAAATTCCTCTCAGAGAATAAAGACATTCTGGAGGCATTCACAATTATCTTTGAGAACTTGGGAAGAACAGATGAGCTTCTAAAAGAACAAAAAAGGACGGAAGTCATGTTTGTCTTTAAGAGGACAGAACAGAAGAAACCACAGAATTACATGCTATTCTGCTTTACTTGCATTCTGAGAAAAATACTGGAGCAAATTAGCGAAAAAGTTTGTTTAAAAGCTTAAGTTTTTGTTGTTTTAAGGACATAAAACAGTCAGCATGTATTTGTTGAAAACTATGGTGGAAAGCCTCAGCTGAAGCATATTGTCCAGTTTGTTCATTGTACCTTGTGGAAAGTGTGGTTCAACTGAAGAATAATTAGAGATTTAGAAAAAAAAATCTGTAAGAAAGAACAGAAGGTCCCTTGGGAGGCTGTGAAATCTTTATCACCAATATAGATCTTCAAAACAGGCAAACATATGTTAGAAATGGTTTAGGTAAAGCTGATGCTGCCTTTGGCAAGGATGGTATCTTCAGAGGGCTGGTTCTAGGCACCAGTAAAATAGAAAATCAGTCAGTGAAGCTGATTGTCAAAAGCAGCAAAGTGGGAATGACCTACTGCCTACTGTGCCATAAAACATGCAAACATTGTTAGAATTGAGGCTGGAACCCAAAGATTGTTGTAGTCATGAGACAAGAATTATAATCTCCATGATCTGCCCTAGTCAGTCCATGCAAAATAGAATTTTCATCTCCAAGAGACATAAGTAGAAAGGATTCAGGACTACAAAGAATTACCCAGAGACAGCAGCTCTACTTAAAGCATTGCCTTTCAGCAAGCCTTATACTCTGTGTAGGAAAGAAGTTAGGCAGCGGAGGCTGTAGCAGCCTCCATGAAGCCACTGGTACCATAACCCTAAATTCCTTTTGTGATTCTTGTCTTTAGCTACTCTACTATCTGTCAACAAGGTAGGAGTAGACAGGTTGGAAGATACAAATGTATCAGGGGTTGGACTGACGGAACAATACTTTATCAGCCCATTGCCTTTGAAGAATTTGGAGAAGAAATTTAAGATCACTTCTAAAAGGTCCAGTCCATAGTGTAGATCAAATCTGCTAAAAGAGGGCTTTAGAGACAGCTATCAATTTGGCTGTTCTTCAGAATATGGATGGAACAGTAAAGCCAAGCACCAGGGAAGGAGGGCCTCTGGTACTTCATTTTCTTATTCCCAACTAACCCAATATCTATGACTTTATCTTTCCTGGGTTTACTCCCCATATTAAGAGTTGCCTTTCTTTAATGTTCTTTTTGCCTGATTTCCCTTTTGCAATCTAAAATTCAGTTGCTATATAATGTGGCAGGGAATGATTTTTCAGTTTTGTATAGAATTCTCCCATTTGATTTAATACACAATTAACTGATTGCAGTGCAATTTAAGAGCACTGGCAGGTATGTGGCAACACTATAGGAATGGTCAAAATCTAGTCAAATAACTGTATTTCCAAATAAAGACAGAAAATAATGTGAGCAAAATTACACTTAGAATATTTAATTCTAGGCCCTTCATGTATATCTACTGAAGGGAATTGGTAATTAATACAGACAATTTAATATATAATAGTTTTATAAGAGTGTGGCAGTTTTGAGTTATCCCACGCTTATACAGATCTCTGATACAAGCCAAAATTCTCTTACATCTTTTTCTTCCAGGAAGCCAACAATAAATGGATACAATGCTAGAAGAGCAGGTGTGTTTTCACTCAGAGGAAGCAGCTACGGATATGAAAATGACTTAGCAGCTGGTGAATAAGAAGACTGAAGCTGTGCCAGACGAAGTAAGTGAGCGTGTGTGTCAGTGTGTGTGTGTGCATGCGTTTTGCCACTAATTATGCAAAAAGGCCCAAACCCATTGATCATGTGTTTCCCTCCCTACTTCACCAGGCATAAATCTTACAGTGTGACAACTCTTTCAGAAAGTCAGTTATTACCAGTTATGTATTTTCTGCATTAGAATTGAGAACACACAATGAATTATCCTCCTTTTTTTTTGTTATCTTTTTGTATACATATTCTCATTTACAGCATGGTAAGAACAAGTATCATTTGCAAGAAGCTGGTTGGCATTTTTGTATATCATTTCATCCTCTTAGCTTCACAGACAATGAGGCTGTATTCAACCAAGTTCAGTGTCAACACACTGTAAGCCACTACACAGCACATAGCTTCAAGCTTTCTTTGCCTAACATTGGGGAAGATTTACCATAAAATTCAGCAGGCACAGCTGCTGATTTATCTTTGCTGCCTGTAAACATCAATATATTTTAGTAAAAACTTAAGCAGCCTGACCATTCAATGACCGCTCAGATCTTCTTGGTTTACTTGGTTATAGAACTTCACTGCAATTGTAAGATTTATTACATTGTAATCTTACATTTTAAGATTTACAGAAACACTGATGTGAGCATCTTATTTTGTCTTACACACTCTAATTAGTCAAGCTTAGACCCACCAAACTCTCATAGGATGACTGTGAGTAAGAATCAAGAAAAGCACTCTGTTGAAGTCACAAAGCCATCTTTTCATTTATAAAACAATTTTAAAATTAACATGAGGAGCTGGAACAACTATATCAACAAGAAAAAGACTGCAGAGATGAATCATTCCAAAATATTTTTTCACTGTGCAGAGAAACAAAACTATTTCTTTTCAAATACCACTGTAACATACAATCAAATAATGTTGAAAGGCAGAATACTGACTCCATGTGTCAGGGAAGTTATAGATATATTTTCAGTTGCTCTATCATCTTGTAAAAATAATTAAAGGGCATTTGTGTTTTCCTTAAAAAATGAAACAGAATCAAAGCATTTTACTAGCTTTACCTATAAATTTTACTTTAGGAAGAATCCTGCAAAGTTTATTCCATTGTACAGTTTTTAACTAGGAAAACATTAGCAGGTGTATACGGAGGCCCTGTTCAAAACTCCTGCACTAAATAAACTGCATGAAATGGTTAGATGCTGTCATCAGCTGAAGAATGGAAAAAATCTCTAATCGCTCGTGAGGCCTTTTTCTCAAGATCTGTTTCCAATCCACTGATCAAGAAGGTTGCCTTGCTGTGTATTTCCATAGACATACCTTCTGTTAAGCTTTGTGTGCAGTTAGACCGATTACTAACAATGAAAGCCATGACACTGTGCAGGTGATTTGTTCGTCATCACAATTTAACTGTAAACACAGTCAAACTACACACAGCATCTTTTCAGAAACCATATAAAATTCACTGATTATCTTTAATAAACCCACTCAAAGGTTTTATCTTTCAAATGGATATTCTAAAATAATAAGAAATAATTCTGAATGAATGTTCCAAGATCTTTTGGAGCTTCTGCAATAACAATGTTCCCTTTCCTTCTACAGAACCCTGTCTTTTACAGGAGACTATTTAATGTAGAGAAATTCCTACACATTTGTATCAGCATGAAGTCATTAACATAAGAACATATGCCACGTTGGTTCAGACCCATCTTCTCTTCAGCAGTGGCTAGAAATCAATGCCCTGGGAAGAATAAGAACAGGGCAAGCATATGTAATACTTCCTCAGAGTCTTGTCCCAGCTGCCAGCTATTTTCAGGTCAGAGAAGTTCCTGAGATTGATGCTGCCTGTCTCTTTAGTTTCCCCCAGTGAATCTCTCAAGTATTTACTTGTCCAATCTCCCCTTGAACACATCCAAAATTTTCACATCCTGAGCAGTTTTGACAAGTTCCATAGGTATACTAACACAGGTCCATTAACTTAATGACTTTGTGTCCACATGTTCCTCCTTTTTCCCAAACTTTGGAATTTTATGAGACTACAGAAACAAAAATAATACCATGGAATCTGTTATCTTGCTGCACTACAGTGCTCCCCTTTTTGCCGAGGAAGAAAAGGGGTCATAAGATCCCAGAACTGAAATGTGTTATTTTAAATACATCTCTTCTTTGACTTCCTCCACTCTTACTCCACACTGACAGCCTGAATAAAGGCTTGGGATCAACCAACATTCAACAAACAGTGCAAAGGCTCCTTATATCAATCCTTAAATTAAATACTGAATATAATATAGCTCTATCTAAATCAGCAACCAGGAATTACTGAATTTTAACAAGGAGGGAGAACGCCTATGCAATGTAGTTGATACCAAAATATCTCACTTCTTCACATTGACAGGTCTAAGGAATTAATGCTTATATGTAAAGTCTCCTGAATATTTGTCTCTGTGGCAAAAAGGCACTGATGGTAGAGAAAATGAATTTTCCAGGGTAAGTGTTTTCCTTTTGTTGTTCTACAGAAACTCAGTTTCAGTATAGAGTGGGGAGAGGGGAAGACACAGTAAGGGTAAAACTTAAACTGAGCTCAAGGGTCTGCATAATTAAGTTCCTTTGGAGCTTAACTAAGAATCAGTGGATTGGCTATCCTTCTCTAAGCAGTATTTCACTCTCCATCTTGTTGCACTCTCTCTCTATGGAACACAGGTTACATTCTATATAGATGAATAGCATTAGTTTTACAAAGCTGATGCTACTTTCTATTGGTGTCATTATCATCACCAGCTTTTTCTTCTCAACATGTTAAAAAATATGTATTATATTCAGTACAACAGTCCCGAGCATGTAGTGTTGTCTGCTCATGAGCTGCTCCCTTTTCATGCAGGGCAACCTTTCCCCAGGGTAGCAAGCCTCCAGAAATCATTGACATCACTCACGGAAATAAGGAATGTTGCAGTGGATCCAAAGCCAGTTTGCAGCTGTTTCTGCTGAAGTCTTAACTTCAGAGAATGCCTGTTTGCTTGCAGCTGCATTTAAGGAAGTTCTTCAGTTGGGTATTTCTCAGTGGAAGTTCCCAGCTAATATTAGTCATAAGCAGTACTGAAGTACAGAACTGCATTTCATAATCCTGTTGACACTCCTCCCAGGCAACATAAAAATTGCCTATGCTGTTACTAAAGAGATGAGAAAAGAAAACCCAAACCTTTGGTTTCTACGCTTTGTAAAAGACAGTAAGTAAATTATACTCATGAACTTCAGCATTCAGATATATACAAAAAGTACAAGATGAGGAACAAACTTTATAATTTTACTAACACTACTTTTATGTTGCTTATAGTGCACCAGGTCTGTATGCCTGCACTCTCGATTAAATATTCTTTAATTAGCTTCTGGAACCCAGTTTTTGTCTGTTACAACCTATGGGCAAAATACAAACATACCTGATTGGCATTCCATATACTAAGGTTTCCACAGGCTTATGCTGTTGGAAAAAAAATTAAAAGATTCAGCCTCGCCTGCCTTCTCACTACGGAATGCCAATATTCAGGCTAAATTAATCCACAATTCTCCTTTTCTGACCAGGAAAGGCATTCCAAAAGCAAAATGCACTTTTTATTTTGTTAAAACAACAACAACAAGAAGAAGCTACTGAAAGAACAGAGAAAAGCCATAGGGTAGCACAGAAACCCAGCACCACGGCAGACATTCCTTTGGGACCACTGTTCAAAAGTTCTGCAAAAGGTTTAAACATCTGACGTGAGCCACCTAGTGTCTGAACGAATGGCTGCATTACGAAGTTGCAAGAAACATTTTAACCTGACAGCTGGTAGAAGCCAATTTGTGTTTATAAGCTTAAAATTGCAGAAAGGAATCAGATTTTAGCTTTTACTGAAATACAGCCTTTTGGCAACTGCTGCACCACAAGCCTACCTTAAGAGCAGTTCCTTTTGAGATCTCAGCGCAGTTTAGCCAGTGAACACGCTGTTAACACATCAGTAAAATCTAAGTAAAATTCCTGTTACAATACCATTTCAGAAGTAATATGTCAAACAGTAAACTGTATACAGCTGACAGGAGGTAGTTAAATAGACTGCTTAACCCACTCAGAGCAAACTTTCAAATTTTCACTTTGAAAAAGTATCAAAAAAATATTTCTAAGTATAATTAGTCAAAATAAGGCTCTGAGTCTGAAGACAAAGTGAAATAAAATAATACAGACATGAACCTCTTCACCACCACTCCCAAACTCTAGAGAAGTGGTTTGCAACATTTTTTAAAATTAGTAGACTCCTAAAATTTTAAATCATTCTTAACTACACTAATGTACACTTGTTCTTCCCTGTTATCTTGTGAAGACTACATATAGGAAAGCAATTCTGCCTTAACAATGACATAAAAATGCGAAATATTGATGTGGGACGAAAATACAATAAGACGTTACTGGAATAGCTGTAGGGAAGGAAATACAGAGACTGAAGAGGAGGAAGCATAAAAAACAGAGAAAAAGAAAGCAAAGATGAGGAAGAAAAGGACAAAAAATAATTGACTGTAAAGCAGAAAACTCTATAAAAGATTAAAGTTCGAGATCAAATTAGCTACACAATACAGGATTTATATTATTTTCACAGGTATTTTTCTTTTCTTCTATTTAACAATTTATTTGAAGGGTTGGAAGTCTCTAAGAACATCAAGATGGGTTACTGTAGAGCTTGTAACATACATCTTAATGTATTTGGGGAGGAAAGGTAGTAGAAAAAAAAACACTATTGAATACAGAGGAAAGACCAGTTTCTCTTGTGCCTAATTGTGAAAGAATTATTACTTATAAAGTACTAAGTAAATGATGCATGTGATTTGAAAAGTCATGTTCGTAAATGGTTGTCACTTTTGCTTTGTCAGGTTTGAGCCCTTCACAGCAAATTTACATTAAGTATATTTCTAGAATTTAATAAACAAACTTTTGTTTCCTGTAACAACTAAGGTGCAATCATAGTGTTTCTGAGATGGTATATACATAATGCCTCTATTCAAATTCAAGTAGCCATCATCTTAGTTGATAAATGTCTATCATCAGATAACACCTACTTGTACTTTTCTGCTATCTATCTCTTTTTAAATGCAGCATTGGTTAAATTACATTTACATACATTGATCTGATTTTAAGAACTGCAGGTTTTATTTCAGTTGCTAACTGAGATCTCCGTTACCATTTTAAGCGCAGAACTACTTGGCAAGACTGAATAAAAATAAAAAATGTAGAAATTAAAAAAAGAAACAATAGTGTCTTTTTGCACCCCGAAAAAGAAAAAGAAAGAGAACTGGTTGAATCAAACCTTAACTTGGATGTCTCAAACACCCTGTTCCTGAAAGAGGGAACTGAATCCCCCTTTCTTGGAAACATGATAATAGAGCAAACCTCTCAACCTTAATAGTTCATTAGAACCTCACTTCTCAAAAGTGGCTAACCAGGAAGTATATTTATTGCCTCTTTAAACTATCTGCCCGAAAGTCTCTTCAGTCTTAG
>JAHREE010000444.1:658251-696217 GCA_033628505.1 Tringa tobata
CTCCAGCTGGGACTCCGGCTCTTCCCGCAGTCGGGCAAAGAGGGAGTTTTGTCCATTATTTAAAAAAAAAAACAAAAACCAACAACAACAACCCACCGCAACCTAAACGAAAGTGCAGTGAGCTCTCGCACATGATTACCTCAACAGGTTTCCAGTTCCCAAGATGATGGCAGTGTAACTTAAAAATATTTCCATTGAAGAAGCTGTTTTGAAAGCAGAAATTTGTAGAGACGTACTTGCTTCTGGATGGCATCTGTGTTCTCATGTGAACCTATGTGAGGTAGGCATGTGCATTATGAATGAATGTGTATATACACATGATTAGCTCAAACCTTATTTTTTCAGAATTTAAGGTGTTTTCTGAGGCACTATGAAAACTCAAAATGTGCCTCTCTAGTGATCTGTGAAGCTGGGATTTCAGGATATATGCAGCAGTATGTTGCTAATCTTTATGTTTGGGCTTTTTTGGCATTTGACTCTGAAAATTCATACTAATGCTGCTGGTTTTTTTCCCACCTATGTTGGCGAAATGTTTCTCATTTGAAGCAAGTATTTTAAGAGCATCTGGAGGCTTCATTGGGTTTGTTTACTTAAAAGTTTGTCTTACAACATTTGCTAGACCCAGTTGTTTTCCAGTGTTCAGGTCTTTACTCAAAAATTAAATTCTAGTTCTCATTGGCATAGCTCTAGCAACACAGCACTTAAAGGCTCTCACATTTGCAGGATCCCCTCATCAGACAAACTCTGGAGCTAATCTCTTTCTCTAATTCTGTCCCTGTTAGAATAAATGCAGCATTTTGTATTGTTGCATCTGTTTGACTACATATTGCTGTTAACAATTGTGAAAGTCATTAGGATTTAATGAACACCTAGAATGCCTATTGCTAAAGATAAGGGTTCACAGCTTTGGGCTGAATGTATTCCAGCTGTTGTATGGATACAACATAATTAAACCTGATTAAAATAGTGGGAATATTTGTTTTGGGGGTTGGGTTTGGGTATTTTTTTTTTTATTTTAGGGGTGTTGTGTTTTTTCTTTCTAACTGGATGTAGGGACTGGATGTAAATGACAAGGAACAGTTGGCAAATTCCCTGATAAATATTGATGCATATGAAAGAGAAGCAGGAGAAGGAGCCAGTTTTTCTAACTGCAAGGAATTCTGGATATGAGATAGATAACATAAGAAGCAGTTATTTATTCCAGCAGCAGGCAGTTCAGGGTGTGACTACAGAGTAGTTTAATCCAGTCTAAATCTAGACTGCTGCAGTCCTACCCACGGCTAGTCTTATGTTCCCACTGCCTCCTTGTGTTGGTAGTAGTGCTCCAGCAGGCTTGCAGTCAGCTAGCTGCAGTTTAAATTTTGGGGTTGGTTTTTTTTAGGGGGTTTGTTGTTGCTTTTTTGAGGAAGTAGGGAGCTGCTTTGGCACACTCAACTGCGTAGCATAGAAGTGCTAATACTGATACAAGTAAGTGGCAAAAATTCATGGCCAGAGATGGGTGAAGGCAGGAGTATCCATGTCTGTGGCAGTGCAGACTTACGTCACCATTGCATAACCCTGACTTCATGTTACATTTTTAAAGTCACCGAACACAGGAGTTCTGTCTGCCTCTTGCTGATGTTTTCTACTCCTGTGCTGGCTTCCTTGTGTTATCATGCCATTTGAAGTGGTCTGTGGAGCTGATATGCATTAAAACTAACACAGCAAAAATATCTTTAGCATTTGGATTTAAGCTGGATTGGTTTGCTGATACAGTTTACAGTAAGCTGCTTGTGCTGGAAGAAAGGAAAGGGTGAGGTGGAAGCAGAAATTAGTGTCTAGGGTATGGGAAAATATAGGACCAATCTTCTGGTTACAGTTCCATCTTAAAGTGTCACTAGTAATAACTATTATTGCCCCTTTTTTACTGCATGGGGTCTGGATTTTAGGGAGCTACCAGTAAATTAGCTGCCGTTCTCCTTGGTTTTCCGTACCAAGTAGAAAATCAGGTGCAGTGCTGCCATTCTGCCTGTTGCATCAATTACTTTTGGTACCAACGGCCCAGATAAGAGCAGGACTCTCAGTTAATACTCTCAGGTTCAATCAATTGGTAAACAAAAGGCTGGAAGTTAGGTATAAATTTTAAATACTGTTTTTCAAATTGAGATTTGAATTTGCATGAATGAAATCGCCTTCTTTTTCTACGAACTGTGAGTCCCATGGAACTGAACCCCATTCCCTCTATTAGAAGCTGAACATAGTCTTTTAAATTCCATTGCACTCATTTTTTGATGTTACCTTTCATAGGTACAAGACTCTGCCATTTACTAGGTAAATTGTTACTAGTGTCTTTGGAGAATTCCAGTAAAATAAAAATCAACATCAGTGCAAACTGTGCAAGTTTTTAGAGAATGTGAGTGCACACTTGGAATCATTTTCAGCCATAACAATACCCTTCTGCAGTTTAGTAGCCACCCCTGCAGTCAGCTGTAATATCTGAATTTATTCATTGAGCTACGTAAAACAGTCCTTCATTTGAAATTGTAAAAAAGCCTACCCATTTATTTGAAGATGTAGCCCAGGTATTAGAATGAATATTCCAGTTAGTAGAGGGATACTCTTTGGGGGAGGAAAAGGGTGGATGAAGTAGCCTGTGTTACTAACAGTGCTTTGAGGCAGTACACATGGTCCTGAGATTATGAACTACTGAAGTGGTGTTTAGAGAAAAAAAATAAATACAAAAACCTTTCATATGAAACAATGTAGGCATTTTACACAAAATCTATAAACTTGGATTTCAGTAATACTTGTTACATCAAAGGATCCCCAAATGATTCCAAGCTGATAAGGAATTCACTTTGCTACTAATAAAGTACAGCCATGCTGGAGTTGAGACACAATTGCTCCTGCAATATGCACTCATCTTTAAAATAAAGTTTGCAGAACAAAAAGGTGTGACATTCATACAGCAGTCTGTTGCACCTTCTAGAAAAGTTGAACTGCGTTTCTGTATTCAGGCTCTATGATATGGAAGATATTCAAGAGCAAGAAAATGAACAAAAGCTCAAGCTGCAATCCTTAGAATTTTGACTAGGGTCCAAGACAAGTTATCCTCATACTCTTCTTGTTTGGCTTATCCGCTATGATAAATTTTTATTTTAAAATTCATGTCATATATTATAGAAGCAAGGGACCTGTGTTTGCAAATTTCACTGTCTTGAAATTGAAGTCTGTGATGATTAATACTGCTGTAGTCTTATGTGTCAAAGTTCATGAGCTGTAATTTCAGGAATTGTTATTGAAATTGTTCACAAAATACAAAAAGTTGATACAATATTGTGTGAAGAGGTTTGAGTCTTGCTAATTCTTACTGGGTGGTATTGCTGATTTTTAGATAAAAGATGTTTTAATTCACCTTGTAGTGTTGCTTGTGTTGCCATTTTCAAATATGGCATAGAACAGGATAGGTCCATGTGATCTAATGTTATTGAGCTTTTTATCTTTTTATTGCTTAATGCCAAAAGCTGAGATTTGTTTCATTTTTTAATGCTATCTGTTTTTCACAATTCGGTAAACATTAAACTGTTGGAAACATCATAAAATTGGGTAACTGGTGTTCTGCACCAATTGTAAGTCCCAGCCTTCAAACACTGTAACTACACATACATTAACACATTCTGTACATCCAAAATTTAATTCAGAGTTAACCTGGTTTTGTTTGGCTTTTGTTTAAACCTGTTCCTGGACATAAAATTAAACGTTAAGGTGAACAGAGCTATAGTTTAAACTATTATGAGTTAATGCTCAAACAGACTGCACATATTACTTGAATTTGATGTTAGTACAAGTCATGTTATATATGTTTTCGGTTGCAAACTTTTGTTTCTTAGTATTTTCTCTTTTTCCTTCTGATTGCTTTTCAGGTCTGTTAACTTGACCATCTTTTCAGTGATGAAACAACATTGGGAATTATGGACAAAAACATTGGAGAGCAGCTTAACAAAGCTTACGAAGCCTATCGACAAGCATGCATGGATAGGGACCACGCTGTGAAAGAACTACAGCAAAAGGTATGTGTTGGGTTCTGAATCATATCTTTAAAGCCATCCTTCCTGTGGAGGACTGTGGTACATGTAGATTTCAGTTTCGCTTTAGCTATGCGCGCTTTAGTATGTCTATTAAAGTTGGAAATTGCCATTATGAAACCAGGCCATTATGCTACAGAGCAACTCATTATGCTGTGAATGTAGTAGGTGGCTTTCAGGTTTTCACCCTGCAATTTTTTTTAGTTTTAAAGGTGAAAAATGTGTTGTCTGTTTTGGAGGATTAATGAAGTCTTCTAATGTAAAAAGCAAAGTTGTAGATAAAATTTAACTAGCTTTAATGAAGTACCTTCTGAAATGTAATTTGTTTTATTAAAAAATACTTTTAAAATTATTAATATAAATAGCTTCAATAATTTTTGTGTTACCAGGAAGATATGCCATATGAATTACTGGTTTACTTGATGTAAAGTTTAAAGACTACTATATTAAATACTTTGCAAGCTATTAGGATGAGTTTGTGTGTTGAACTTACCTTAAAGAATAAGTGTTGACTTAAAAAAAAATAATACACAACTATGCTTTAATTATGAATTAACAGAAAGATTCTGAAGACAATCTGACCAGTAAGGAGCACCTTTGAATTTTTACTTAGTCTGTTATAGAAAACAGTACTTCAGCCAAAACTCCTCTAGTTTTATCATGAATATTCTGCCCAGCAACTGAAACCTCTGTTATAGGAAGGCTTGGATGCTTTTGATGTTACAGGACATTCTGATGCTTCCATAGAGGTGTAGGCTGGGACTTCGTTCAGGGGCAGATAAACCATACTCAGTGTCAAGTTATGGAAGCAGTAGTAGAATTGGGAGCAGGGAAATGTCTACTAGAGAATATCCTGATATGTGGGCACAATCTCACCATACCTTTGCATGGCAAAATAAACTAGCCAAGGCATTGCAGAACAGGTATCAAGTCAGTTGTGTCTGCCATCACCCACTGTGCAGTCTGTCTCCATTCCTAGTCTGTTGCAGCAGTGCTGGGGCAAATCTGTAGCTTTTTCTGTATTTAACAAGCGCAAGTAGCGTGTCAAGACATTTTGTGCTGAAATTGCAACTAGCTTAATAAAAGGCAACACATTTTAAAATGTTTGGGAATCTTTAAATTCTGTCTCTTATGATGAAGAGTTAGTTATTTGAAGGAAACCTGGTCACATTAATACTCCTGGGCCATCTAACAGTACATGGAAGAAAGTTCTGTCCAAGAAACAAGGCGTCAGGTACAAGGTCAGATAGCCTTTCTAAAGGCTATGAAAGAAAACCAGAGAAGTGTGTGAGATCATCAGTGTTAAGTGATTAGTGAACTAATGGTTGCAAGATTTCTCTTTGCATTTTCTCTGGTTCAGAAATTAAAACTGAAAGCCTTTCATAAAGGTTTACCACCAGTTCAAATCTTTGTCCTAACCAAACTTTCAGTAGTTGAATTTCATGACTTCAAGAGAGAACAAAAGTATTTTTTCAAGAAGAGTTGATGCTATAATTAGTTGAGGGCGGGTATTTTTGGTTGTGTTGTTTTTCAGGTTTTTTAACCAAACTCCTGGTTTTTGAATTACCTTTGTACAGTGCTTTACTCTAGTAACTTCCTCTGTTCATTGTGCGGCCTTCACATGTTGTTGGATTGTCCATCATTCTGTTGTTAACAGTTTACTACTTAAGTTACCGATAGGCCACTTGTTTTGCCAGTCGCTAGAGCTGGGAGCCATGTCAAGCACACAGAAGCCAGAGTCATCTCAGCCAGATGGTGTTTGATACAGATGGATGGTTGGTTGTCATGCAGATCTTCTAGTTGGTAACTTGTTGCTGCCATCTGACTCAAGGAATAATTTGTGCACACTGGCTGTCAAAAGCATCTTCTCTTCTGTCTGTTTTAGCTGTCATGTCTGTGCTCTGTACAGAAGTGTTGACAAGACATTGCTGTTGTACATTTTCAATTTGGTTCTCAGTGATTTTTCTGCTTCATGAGGTCTCTTATAGCTGCTGGAGTGTACTGCTCTTTGATCACTCTTTTTTTTTTTTTTTTTTTAATAAGCTCTCATAGTACAACTACTGCCTGGCCTTTTAAAATAAATTTTGCTTGTCAATTTTTTTCCTGCCTGCTTTACAGACAAAAGACATTGGGCAATAGGGGGGTGTGGAATTTAAATCTGAGATTTGATAATTGGATAGCAGTATGGATAAACTATGAATAGACATGAAAACAATGCCTAGTCTTGTTCCAGGTTGTGACTTGTTCAGTAATAAACATATTGTTAATTTCAGAAAAATTCAGTGAATTTCTCTAAGTTTCTTTGCTGGGACTTCCCAAGTTTTCTTGATTGTTTTTAGCACTACCATAACTGCAACATTAGGCATGTGCTAATGAAATTATAGGTTTTGAATATTAGCACCTTTCTGTCACCTGACCATTTGTTCAATTATCCTGCTATCTAACAATATTTATACACTTTGGTGAAATGTGAGCAGTCTTAATAGGCTCTGTATGGCCTATTTATAGGATGAGATGGAGTATTGCTAGAAGAATGGGGCTGCTTCCTTGCTTCCCCCCACCTACAGTCTACTACGCTCAAAGGAACAGGCAAAACTCTGTTCATAGGCAATTAAAGTTATTTACAGAATATCTGTTGTATGGAATAAGCAATGTTGTTGTTTTCCATTTAAAATGTATCTTTTTGAAAGCCTGTATTTGTATTATTTATTTGTTAGAAAATACGGTAGAAGAAAGTTACTTATTTCTATAGATAAACTAACTGACCAGCATTCTGAAGAATACTAAAATTATCATTTTAAACCTGATGTGTTCTATGCCTATAAATGAAGAATCCTATAGTTCAAAGTTATCCTATCCTTTAAAACTGTCACAGTTGAAACAGTTACTGAAAATCAGAATTTACTTCCCATAATACCTTTTCTAATCAGGGCAGTCTCAAAAATATGGACTTGCCAAAGGTGACTGTAATTGGGTTTTCACACAAAGGTCCACAACTACAATTATCTTTAAAAATCAGAGCTGCTTTTTAAATGCCAAATAGGAGATCCCTAGTCAAAACAGAATAAGATTAATGCTAATTATATTGTATTTACAGACAGAAAACTACATGCAGCAAATACGTGAACAGCAGGAAACGATAGAGCTTCAAAACAGCATTATTGCAAAACTGAACTCGCAGTTAGCTGCTCTGAATGCTAATAGAGGTATGTACTCCAATTTACACATTATTTCTTTTTATGCTGTGTTGCATTGATGAATAGTTCTGACTGTTGCTTCAGTTTTTACAATATACATCTCTCAAGGCAGTATCATACTTTTCTGTGAACGTGAGAGTTAACACAAATGTGCAGTTTCAAAATCTATTTATAAAATGCAACACTTCTGAGGTCTCTCTTTATCCTTTTCAAGAAATGGTGAGATTTTCTTTAGATGTAGAACCTGCTTACACTGAAGCCAATAAAAGTTATGGAAATATGGGTTCGAATTATTCACTAGAATTAAAACAACAATCATTACATATTAACTTTACAATTATCTATTAGTAAGCTTAGCTCAGGTTGTTTTAGATGTGAATGCCATGCTTATACATATTTTATGTTATATGAGTCTTGTGATGCTTATCTTATTGGATAACCAAAGCTTTATAAGCAGGTAAATCTCTTTCAAATCAAATAGTCATTGATGGATAATTTTCCACTGTTTGTCTGTATTACACAAATAAGAGAAAAGAGTCAAAGTAACCATGTGTTAATCTGCCATGCTCATTAAATATTTATTCACACTAGCCTAACACTCCTGGTTTTCATAAATACTAGCAAAGTGGTTGGCTTTTATTTTTAAGAGTACATGTACATTCCTTATTGCTGGTTTAGTCTTCCATTGTCTCTAAGCACAGAATTGGGCTTCTCTTGCTTGTTTAATATGAAGTCTTGCTCAAAGAAAATAAAGAAGTTAATATAAGCCTAGCTTCTTTTAATTTTGCTTCTATTTAGAAGCTGGCTGGGGAAAAACATTGTGACAATCAGCTGCCTTTTTTTTTTTTTTTTTTTAAGGTAATGCACATCCCTACATTCTGATGCATGAAGACATTGAAACCTGCAACTTATCTTTCAGCCAGCTCTCTGAAAAACTGAACATAGCAAAGCAAAGAGAAAAACTCTTAAAGGTATGGTCATTTGCAGTATGCAGTATTTAACATAAGAACACATTTGTGCTGTGATTATACTGAGAACCTAAAGAGATAAGTGACATTTTTACTGGTGCCTTTGAACTGCACTTCTTCTAATCAAGATCCTCACCTGACGTGCATAAGTGTTGTGCCACTGAAGTACTTGGGTGAACTATGCATCTATCTTTGATCCTTCCCAGTGCAATTGCTCTTTGGCCATTGAGCTCCCCAGAATAGTTTTGGTCATAAAGTAGGAACTTACTTGGTCATTTATTTCTTAAGCTGCCAAAACCAGTGGTCAAGAAGGGGTTTTCTCTTTCTCTCATGAGAGCTTTTCGTACTGCAACCACTCTGTGTATTTTTGCAAGAAATGGAGAACCTGCACTCAAAAGTGGTAGAGTCTGGAGACACTGATGACTTGTTTGCTTTTTAAAATAGCCAGTTTTAATACAATGTCTCTTCTGCCCCTCTTGACTGAAGTAACACCAAGATTTTCACTACAGCCTGTTGAGAATCACAGGAATAAGAATAAAACAATAGTGCAGAATAGGTGGGAAATGCCTTGAATGGATTTTGCATATTGAGCAAAGACAGTGACAGAGGCGCACAAAGTTGCATTGTTCTTATCCTAAGTCATCATACAGTGTTTTTTGAGAACTGTCTTGTAACATGAAATCTCTTAATTTTTAATATGAATCTCCATAGCAGTGAGCCTGTAAGGGTCATAAGACAACCCTTATATGAAATCAGGCATCGCATTTAGAAAGACTTAATTTCAGGACTTCTTTCCTAAACCTGAGCTATAAACAAGTTAATTATGCTAAATTCTGAGAAATGTATTTTTAATCAGAACTGTTAATTTAAAAATAAATTTCATTGGATTACTGTTGCTTGCTTAATTATCTTGAAGGAATCTCATTTGAGACTAAGCCTTTGGAAACATTTTAAGCATACTGTTACCAAAGATTTATATACACTTCATTTTTATTTAAAACAAGTCTTCATATAACTTTTCTACGCTAGAATCTGTAATCACAAGATGTCGTTTCTTTCCTAATCTTTGCATTTATTTGGAATACAACATAGATGAAGGGTTAATTCTTTGATGGAACATCTTTGTATATTTTTGCATTTCTCTATCTTGAGTTGGATAAAAATTATGTCTTACGGTTGCACGTGGAGACCTGACCAAGTCTAATGTTTCATACCTTGTTTCTGAATACTTGCTCAAGGACAATAGTTTTAAGTAACTCAGTCTTATAATGAGTAGGAGAAAGGAAGCTGTGTTTTCTGCTATTTTCATAGGGAAACATTGAGAAATTATGTGATCTATACAGAAGATTGCAGAAAATGCATGAGAAGCTGGAAGCCCAGGGAGGTTGTGAAGTTCCCTTCTTTGGAGATTTTTCAAGACCTGCCTGGATGCAGTCCTGAGTAACATGCTCTAACATGCTCTAGGCAATCCTGCTTCAGCAGGGGAGTTGGACTAGATGATCTCTACAGTCCCTTCCAACTCTAAAAATTCAGTGAAATTCAGTGAAATTATTTCAGGGGCTATTTTCTTAATGGAATATAAATTATTTGTCTTTATCTGCACTTTTTTTTTCTGTAGTCAGTTATTGCAATTATTTCTCAGCAATAGGTAGTTCATGTGGCTTTTTTTTCATCTGTGCCATGAACAGAAATATTTCAGATATAACTCCATGCAGAGTCAACTATACAGGCTCTCTGCATTTAAACCCAGGCATAGTGCTATACAATTAGGGTCTTTTCAGATCTCTATTGATCTAAACCCATGCAAAGTCAGGTTGACTCAGACTATTCTATGTTCCTGTTATAGGGAATGTAGTAGCTCTCTAAGTGTTGAGAGCACAGACCTCGAGGAAAACATGTTTGCCTGGCCCAAGGCTGGCTTCTGCAGAGGCACGTGGGTATCTTTGCACTATCCTTCCAATATAAGGAGGACACTAATGTTTGGTGTTGTGCCTAGTAAGCTTCCACTAACCTGGCAAGAGTGATACAAAGATGTCCAGACAGCACAGCAGAGGTATGCATGCTTCTATTAGCTCTGGCTGTGTCTTGGCCATGCCATTGATGGGCTGGCTCTGGGTGGAGCTATGCAGTAGTCTCTGTACGCAACTTGTCATTTTATTTAATAAACTCGGAGGAGGAGAACATACAGCCCCAACTTCCCAGTGAAAATGATGGAAAATTAATTGTAGCGTGATATGCTTTCGTGGCAGCTGCTGCTTTTTGCATTTTCTAAATGAAGAACTTTTGATGGATAAAAAGATAGACTGCATAGAATGAATGTATGGAACAAGTTGGGGAAAATGAACAGTAGCAAATCACCAGGACCACACCAAGTTAACCTAAGAGTTCCCACTTATCTATCTTTCTGAATAAACGAAGTAAAAGTGAAGAAGGAAAAAAAAAAAAAAAAAGGTGTGCCATATTCAAAAAGAAGAAAGCAAAAGGAGACAGCCTTTTAGTTTAGCCTAGCTAAACTTCATTAACTAGGAAGATCCAGTTACTGTTTCAAAGCCAAAGCTGCTCAGCAAACAGAAAACCTTAGTGACATTACACAATGTCAAGTAAAGCTTCTCTGCATGCTATTTCTAGTACAGAGTCAGACATCAGAATCCCTGTGAACTTAATAAAACATGAAGCTGAAGTCAATACCTGTGACAAGAAAACATGCTCATGGTATTATTTTCCTGGGTCAAGAACCTCAGTATTAAACACTCTGGAGTTTGTTGATCAGAATTTCTTACGCTGTGGAAAAGGGGAGGAGGCTGTGTGTCAGGAATGAATGATGTATATGGTGTACAAAATTGTTCAGCCTGCAATAAATGTTTAGGTCTTTTTTTTTTGTGCAGGACATAAGCAGAGGAATGACAGATGGTAGTCATTTTGTGCTTAAAATTATGGTGCTAAAATGTTTAAGTAACCAAGAGCAGCTACTGCAGTGGTCTTGTAGAGTTGTGTGCTCCAGTCAGACCAGCTTCTGTAGTGTCACTTTGTTTCCTGTCTTTGCAAAGAAAGCTGTACTTCATGATTTTATGGTAGCTGACAATTTTATGCATTTAGCTGTTCTTTGCTGCTAGTATAACATATTCAGTAGGATTTGTTAGGTCCTGCTACCCGATATAAGAAATTCTGGTATCAATAGCCTTTTTTCTTGTTGCTTCATCTGTTTAAGCTGTCTCTACCCAATAATAAAGAGTTTTTGGTTAAACTGTTAAAATTTCCAGTTAATATTCCCTGAGGCCACTTATAGTAGTTCATCAGCTGAATACTATTTTTCCTTGAAACCATCTGACTGTTTATTCTAGGAAGCCACTGAAACATGCCATTATAGTATACTTTGGGGAGCAATAAAAGGACCTGTCTTTGCACCAGTACAGTCTGGGGACTGACTGGCTGTGGAGCAGCTCTGCTGGAAAGGAGATGGGGTCTTGTTACACAGCAAGCTGAACAAGAGCCAGCAGTGTGTCCTGGCAGAAAAGAAGGGCAACAGCTTCCTGGGCTATATTAACAGGAGCACAGCCAGGGAAGTGAGGGTCTCTCTCTATTCAGCATTCATTGGTCTGCATCTATACTCAGTTTGGGGGTATCCAGTACAGGAAGGATATTGATAAACTAGAGTGAGTCCAGCAGAAGCCCCACTGAGATAGTTAGGGACTTGAGTACCTACACTATGAGAAAAAGCTGCAGAAACTGGACTCATCCAGCTGGGAGAAGAGAAGGCTTCAGTGGAAGCTAATAGCTTTCCAATACCTACATTGAGGTGATCAGGCAGATAGAGCTAGGCTCTTAACGGTGGTGCATGGCAAGAGGATGAGAGATAAATGGCAGCTGAAACATTAAAGGTTCAGATTGGACATAAGGGAAAACTTTTCACCATGAGGACAGCCAGGCATTGGAAAAAGTTGCCTGGAAGGGCTGTGCCATGTCCGCGCTTGGAGAATTCAAGACCAACTGAGTAACCTGATCGGACATAACTGACCCTGCTTTGATTAGGAGCTAGAAAAATCTTGAGGTCCCTTCCAACTTGAATTATCCTCTAATTCTGTAAAGCCTCTCCAAAAGACAAGATACTGATCTGTTCATAATACAGATGTAACTTCTTTGCTGGTTGCCAATACCAGCATGCTTAAAATAGCCATTGTGTGGCCAAGTACTTAACTGAGCAGGTATGACCCGTGTGACATACTTGTCGTAGCATTAGCTGGATAAACTTCAGCCAATTTATAAATGTTACCACATTGTTGTAAACACCCAAACTCAGTCAATATTAGTCACTAAGATCATCAAGCTATGAAGTGCTGTATTATTGAAAGATCCCAAAAGAAGTAATTGCTTGTCCACTGTTTCCTGGCGTGATATCCAGATGGTGCACAAGAATGATTTCTCTCAGTATGTACCGATATATCTTCATTGCAACATGTTGCATGGCTCTTCTCACGTTGGTTCTTATGTGGCTTTTCTCATCGCTTGCTTAAATCTTGTCCTCACTTCCTGAAGGAGAATGTAGGAGAAATAGAACGAATGCAGTGCTCCCAGTTATCTGAAAGCTTTTGAAAGCCCCTGTGTTATTTGAAGCTGTAATAGGCGCAAACAGATCAGTTATGTGTGTGCAGACCACTACTGTATCGCAGACTCAGTGAAAGTTAGTTTACTGTCCTTAAGATGGAGTTTTTCTTCAAGGGCAAGTATTGTGTTCAACATAAGCTTTTTTCTAGGTGTTTGGATTTCCAGCAAATCATTTTCAAAGGAAAATACAGGAGAAGCTGTGTCCCATTAGCTTTGTTGAAGACGAAATGGAATTTGATCATGGAATGGTTAGACTAGATATAAGGAAGAAATTGTTTACAATGAGGGTGGTGAAACACCGACATGGGTTGCCCAGAGAGGTGCTAGATGCCCCATCCCTGGAAACATTCAAGGTTGGGTTAGACGGTGCTCTGAGCAACCTGACCTAGTTGAAGATGTCCATGCTTACTGCATGGGGAGTTGAACTAGATGACCTTTAAAGCTCCCTTCCAACCCAAACTTTTCTATGATTCTAATGTTTGGGAGCCCTGTGATGAAATAATGGCTCTGTGGTAGCTTGGAGTCTGTGAAAGCACACCATAGAATGTCACTGCCTGCCTGGCAAAAAGCAGTTCCCGATACCATAGCTACTGTGACTTTGTAGTCTTTAAAGAATACAGAAAAGGTATATAGTTATAAAATTATGTTCAGCATCTGGCCCTGCTATAAATTCCTTCACAGTATTTTCATATCTGTTAAGAATACTTCTATGCATATCTCCATTCCACTTAACACAAATTGTTATTTTTTTTCCCACATCACTAGATATGATTGTCTTTTCTCATTCTTCAGTTACTTCCTTAACTTGCTTTGAACTTGCGGTGCCTCATAGTACTGTAATTCTTTCTAGTGTTCTTGTTGTGCCATTTGAGAAAATGAAATCTAGCTGCTATAGCATCAGTTATAGAAGATGATGTGTGGGTTCTTTAGCCTAAAATCTTCAGTCTTGTTTGTTTGGTTTTTTCAAGAATTATACCAAAAAATCTTTCTCCTTTTTTTTGTCCTTTGCTATTTGTTCTTTTGTTTTTCATCTGCTTCCCTGAATTCTTATCTACCATGATATATACAGATTCCACACTAGAAGAGTCTAGAAAGTGTTTCATGGTCTCTCCTAGGACTCTACATGTATTCCCCGCACCACCTGCCAGAAGTGCAAAGCATGGAAGAAAGGTTAGGATTAAGGAAGTTAGCAACACCTAAAGCAGAAATACCATGTAAATTCAAAGACTGAAAGAATGGGATATGTCAGATCTGCAGATGACAGTGAGAGAGGAGTTTTGCTGGGATAGAAACATTCCATTTTTAGACAATGTTTTCAACCTACTAAGAAGAAGAGGCTTAATCTCAATCCCTGAGATACCACCCAAATCCAGGGTTGCATTGAAACTCCTACCATAGGTTTACTCTTCAAAGTCACAATTGAAACTAAAGAAAAAAACCCGATGGCTTGAAAGCCATTTTTCTGGAGGATTTTTATCCAGCTAGTATAGCTTCCTGAGGCTAAACTGCTGTATCAGCTGCATATACATACATCCATGCTTAACCACCTGCTGTCTCTGAAGACTGGCTCTGGACCCAGCCATACATGGCTGTCATCGTCTGGTAGAGTAGCCCTACCTACCTAATCTCCAAATGCACAACCTCACTAATTAGGTCCCATTTGTAAATAAAACAAATGTTCTTGAAAGAGCACTTATTTCCTTCTTTTCTCTTCACCTTGCCCCACCTATCTGTGGACTATCTCACTGCATTTCACTTACATTACTTCTTACAGAGTTAACCATTTGGTCTTACTTCTCTTACGGAGACAGACATGGAGCTTCAGGCCACCTTTCGTTACACTTGATTCAGTTCAAGATCAGTGTTTCTATAGATTTCATAAACTGACAGATTGAAGGTTTTCATAGCCGCAGTTTTTAACCACAGGTTGTTGAAAATTATCCAAGGACTATCTTTGTGCATATTAAAAAAAAATTGTTATATTCTTCTTCATTCCACCAAAAATCCCACATTGTTATATTCTTCTGCATTGGTCCAAAAAGCCCATATACATAAAAATTCCATGAATTACCAGATAGATAGTTAAATTGGTGCCAGCCACTGTTTTTTATTTCACAAATCTTCATAGCATTTCAGTATTTGCAATGTAATCCTGGTGATACGTACAAACTAGGGGACGAGCCGCTGGAGAGCATGCCTGCAGAAAGAGATCTGGGCGTTTGGGTTGATGCCAAGTTGACGTGAGTCAAGAGTGTGCCCTGGCAGTCAAAAGGGCCAGCTGTGTCCTGAGGTGCATCACACACAGAATAGCTAGCTGGTCAAAGGATGTGATTTTCCCACTCTACACTGAACTGGTGCAGCCCCACGTCAAGTACTGTGTATGAGTTTGGCCACCTTGCTATAAGAAGGACATCAGACTATCTATTATAGTGTGTCCAGAGGAGGAGGGTGACCATGATGGTGAAAGGCTTTGAGGGCAAGATTTACAAGGAGCAGCTGAGGTCACTTGGTTTGTTCAGTTTGGAGAAGAGAAGGCTGAGGGGTGACCTCATGGCAGTCTACAGTTTCTTCACAGGGGCAGTGGAGGGGCAAGTGCTGGTCTCCTCTCTCTGGCGACCAGTGATAGGACACAAGGAAACAGAATGAAGTTGCATCAGGGAAAGTTCAGATTGGACATTAGGAAAAGGTTTGTCACTGAGAGGGTGTTTGGTCACTGGAACAGGCTCCCCACAGAAGTATTCATGGCACCAGTCCTCTCAGAGTTCAGGGAGTGTCTGGATGACGCTTTTAGTCATATGGCTTAGTTTCAGGCAGTCCTGTGAGGAGTTGGGCTCAATGATGCTTATGGGTCTCTTCCAACTTCACATATTCCATGATTCTGTGATTCTATTCTTGGGTCTGCTCAAAAATTAAGGTACCTGCAGAATATCACCTTCTTCAGAATTGTTTAAGATTGATTGAAATTAATGAATTTTTTTATATATTGTATGTAAACTGTTCATGTCAATGATATAGTGAGTGAACCAAGAGAATATCTTTATCTTTTATAAACACTAATATGACTTTCATAAATTCAGAACATACAGTTGTTTTGAGTAATCATCTATGGTAAGTTATGTCTATGTGTAGTGGTAGAAGGTCTTTACTAACAGTTTAAAATTAATAATTTAATAAATGAGACTGACCCTTACTTATGTTGCAAAAGCTTAATTTATTCCTGGCTGCTGAATAGTGATATTCCAGAAGCCTCAATTCTATTAGTAGTATTGATGTTTCTAAAATTATTTTTTAGGAACAGTTAGAAAGTGAGAGCATGAAGTTGAAGCAACTTGAAGACAGAAGCAATCAAAAGGAAAGGAAGTATTTATCTATTATTTCCAACCAAGAAGATAAAATAAGAACTCTGAAAAGCAAATTGAAAGAATTAAATGAAGCACAAAAGGTTATACAGGTGCCAACGTATAAAAGGGAGGTAAGATAAGAAACCAAGTTGTTGAGATAAAATGAAAAAAACCAAACATTTGTAAATTATTACTTTTCAAACATATTTATACTAATTATTCTAAGAAATTGATCTTAAATTTCAGCATTATATAATTATGAGGAAATCATTAAAATATACAAAGCACATAGGAAACACCGAAATATTAAATACATACAGTTTGATCTGTGTGTTAATCATTTTATGTTATGTCATTAAAATTTTAGTATTTGTGAAAACTCCAGATTGGCATTTCTGTTTTATAATTTTCAGTTGGAAGTTTTCACCAAGACTGAGTTTTTTCAATTTTTTATGCCACCCTATTTTTGTTACAGAATAGCAACCAGAGTGCTATTTGGTCCTTGTGGGATAGCTAGAGTGCAGTCATCAATGTGAATCTAACCACATCGCCATATTTTACATAGCTAATTTAAAGTGAACATAGGTAAGGGGAGGAGCACAGCAACACATAACTTGTTGCTATTAGACTTCCCAAGCATTACTTAACTCACCGTGGTATGCATTTATAACCCACGTTGCTAGGTATAAGGCAGCTCAAATGTGTCTATGGGAGCTGCAGTTGCACTTTAGTGCAAGGTAAGACAAACCTGTAGGCTATAGGTCTGTGATTATAAATAACGTATCATCAAAATCAGCTTATTTGGCAGACATATGATCAAGTTCTGTGTCTGATTTGGAGCACATATGAACTACCCAGGCCATCTGGTAATGTAGATCTAGTGGAACTGCAGCTTAATGACTGCTTATTATAAAAACTTTCCTTAATGCCTGGACTTAAAACTGTGTAATACTAGAGTTAACCACAAGGTGGTAGTCAAAGTTAATAACTTATTTAAAAACCTGCTAAAAACTCTTGACGCATTAGCTTGTGATGTGTTCATTGAAAATTTCAGTGCATAAATTGATTTTTAAGAGCTAATATAGCTGGATACCTCACTAACAAGCTCATACACAATACAAAATTTTACCTTATATATGATTGAAACAGAATGACAGTCAAGCAATATTCTTAGAACCAGTTTCCTTTCAAGGGAGTACAAGCAGAGGAATGCCATACTGAGTTGCTAAGTTAAACTAAAAATAGGAATTTCACACAAACAGTAAAAAACTGGTTTTGTCATTTTGTGAATGTTTTGAGAGCTTCCAGAAGGACTAGGTGAAAGATCCTGTGACATTTTTATTCATACCAGGGTGAAGAGCAAAATTAATATGCTAACTTGTGATCAATATTTTCATCTTTTACTTCAAGGTGAAAAGTAAGAAAATTGTTCCAGATAAGCCTGAATTATCTCTAGGGATCTCCGGTATTTCACCAATGCCTGAAAGGTAAATATTTTTGCAGCATTTTTATAATTTGCTTTTAATTGCCTTTTCTGCTATTAAATAAGACCAGCTATTTCCCTTTTTTCTAAACAGTACCTTAAAAAATGGATGGGGGATGGGGAGAGCATCATAGGTCAAAGAGCTGGTGTAGGAAGGTAACAAAGCCAGCAACTGTATAGAATTATAGCTGGGGCTTTGCAAGTATGTAAGCAGCAGTTGGGAGGAAGGAAAATAGCCACTTCGTTCAGCGGGAGGTTTAACTCTGCAGGAAACAGCAGTGGATGTTAATGCTGGGGTTTGGATAAGCATTAACTCCCTTACATTAACTCTCTTCAGAATAGGAATGTACAACCATAATGGATTAATTGATGGCAGCACAGCAGAGGAGCCTGCTGTGCTGCCAGGAGGAGGTCTGATAGTCAGCATGAAGAAATAATTCTTGGCCTGATCCATCCTAAATAAGAGAGTTTGAAACGAGGTTTATCTGTTCGCTGAAACCAGCCAGCCCTTGCTATGCCCAAGGGACCAAAAGCAGTATTTTTCTTATGCAAGTATTCCCTCTTCTGCCAGTGTTTTGGGAAAAATATTGACCAAAGTCTTAGGTTTGCATTTTTCACAGGATAGGCATTAATACCGGTTTTAACAATTCTGCTGGGGCCAAGTAGAAGATTCTCTAGGAGAGTATTAGGGAAAAGTATCATAAACTTGCTGTCTTCTTATACTCTTGCCGATACATCTGCTTTTGGCCACTCTCAGACATATGTTGGGTGAACTGTGAGGATCTTTAGTCTGACTCACTACTGCTTTATAAGAAAGAGAGGAAATAAGACTGGGATGTGATGTGATAAAGACTTTTTTGTCTTTACTGATTTATATCTAAAAAATGAAAAACCTTTACCTGTCTTCTGTCTCCCTCCTCTCAAATAGCTCTCTTACTTTACTGTTTTCTTGGAAAGAGGTATGTGACTGGTAAGATTACTGGTAATCTTACACTAGTAAGATTATAGTATCACAAATGTCTAGCATACTAAGATTGATTTATCTAATGATATATGCATTTTAAGGTCCAAATAGAAACTTGAGTCTTTTGTAATTTCATAATTATCAAAACACCTGAAAAATGGTCAGAATGTAAGTGTTAACAGTACAAGTTAAAGCGTTAACAACTTTAACTTCTTCTGTAGATTTTTTTTTTCAAGTAGGATACAAATAGACATCTTCCAAAAAGAGAAGCACAGGAGAAGTAGGAATATAGCTCGTGACACTCCTGATTGCTATATGAATACGTAACAAAAAGGAAAACAATTCACTGGATTAAAGAAAAATCCCTTTTGAGGTCTTTTGATACAAAGATGCAAAAGAGAACACAAATCCAGTTTGTCACCAACTTCATTTTTTTCATCCTTGAAGTTTGTTTTATAAAATCCATGATATTGTGCTTAGAAATATAAATTCCTCAGTAAGTTTACTAAAATTTCACAATGGAATTTTATGGATGCATGAGTAACTGAGTAATGTAGTGTCTTTGGGCAAATAAAACTCATACCAGCATGAAGAACTATTTTTACTATTCTCAGTGCAGATAACTAAATATCAGATGTATGATACTATGGAAAAGATATAATATAAAAAGGCCTTCAAAATAAAAGGAAAAGTCATGTGACACTGTCTAAAACAGAGAGGGAATGAATTCATGAGCCCCTCTCCAAAATGTCAGGTATACAGAGAAGGAAGGAGAAGTAACAAATGCTTATGTGTTCCTTCTCCTGCAAAATCCAAAGCGCACAGAAAACAATGGAGAACAATTAATGTTCACAGCAGCAGCATCTTATTTTCCATACAATGAGATAGAAACAGTACCCTTGTGAAAGATAAGCTCTTCCACAAAATATCTGAGGGAACTGAAAGAAATGTAAAGGCCAGATTTTTGGGGGGGTTCCTTGCAGAGTCAGGCCCTAAGCTCAAAGGTAGGTGTGTATGCTATGACTAAACAGCTCTTTGACAACATTTTCTTTTCCCTTTTCTGCTTGCTTTACTGAGAAGAACAAAAATATGTATACATGTAAAAGTATCCAAGAAAAGTAGCTCACAGTATTGTTTTTCTCTAGTTTGTGGGTGTGACTGGATTAAAGGTCACAACTAGCTGAATTGGTTGACTCTTTAATTTACAATTTTGATCTTCCAGGGAGAATCTGGAGACTATTTTCCAGGACATGAAAGAAGAGTGTCATCGAATCTGTATGCTAGCCAGAGAACAAACAGACCAACTGAGTAAATTTAAGATAAAGCCAGAACCTGAAACTGGTAATATCATACTTAAGCTCTTATTGTGATTCAGCTGTTTGAAAGCTTTGCTTTATATTTGAAAATACTGTAAATTACACATACATAGAAGTACTTCCACTGTTTACCATCTGCCTTTTTCAAGTCTGTTCACATGGTGCTCAGTATTTCACCAAGAAAAAGCACCGCCAGTTTTGGCATTCTATGAGGAATGCTCCAAATCACATGCTATAAAAGACAGTCATCACATCAATGGCTCTTGTAATTGTTTTGTCCCTTGGAGTGAGAGGCAGGCACTTACTACATGTGATATCCCATCATACTGTGTGAATGACAGCACTTGCTTGCTTTTAATTTAGCTGTCAGTTCAAAAGATGTCTGTTATGAATGTCTCTAGCCCCATATCTGTTAGAGGAAAACTGCTGGACTGAGGAGAGTCACAGGACTTCTTTTCTAGACTTCCTTGTGCAGGCTTCTGAATGCCGTTTTGTTATATGGGACAAGAGCTTAATCCAGCAGTTCCTGAAAACAAAAGGCAGGCTTGATTTTTGTTGCAACTGGAAGAGATCCTGAATGTCCAGTTCTGCTAATGCTTACATTTAACATCATGTAAGCTACTATGGGTATTCCCTACTAGCTTTTCTTAATAGTAGGATCAGACTCTTAAGTGATTTCAAAAAACATGTGCCAGACTTAAACAGTTGAAGCAGAAGATGCTGATTTCAGGACTTGCTCCTAATTTAGGTTATACCGTTACCAAAGTTTTGTTACACGAAGCGCTAATGTCTAGCTTGTGTCTTCAAATCACTATGTCTGATTGTTATATTCTGATTATACACTACTAAACTTTATTATTTGGGGGTTGGAATTTTGAGGGATGAGTGCTTGGTGACTTATTTCAGAATGGATTTGTTTTCCTTAAATAAGTGCCTAACTCAACTGTGTGAAAAACTATACATGATATAGATTTAATCTGCTTGATTTCTGTGGCCCACTTTAGCACAATATCTGAGTGAAGTCAGCAGGCTGCTGTACAGTAAATGTGTACTGATGTTATTCTCTCACCTTATTAGGAGTAATCATATATATTGCTACTATTTTTGTTAATAAAATGCCAAAATTAAGGGAAAATTCTCAAAACAAAGGGAAAATAAGCTCCCACTTATGAGTAGTTATTCAGTTTAAATATTTACCTAATTTGGAAACCAATGGAAGTTTGGTACCTGAATACATTCTAAAATTTTGCTCATGGTGCCTAGCATGTTCTTGGCACTGTGTGAAATGGTGTTGGTTCCAGCTTCTATTTCTGCCAGAAAACTTCCATAAATATATGCAAGTATGTGTTAAGAGTATGGGACAACATCATTTTCAATAAAATTATATGTTTCTAGCCATAAATCAAAGAGAAATAGAACTGTTAGAACTGAATTACTTGCTTTTATTTTGGTTCTGATAATTTTTGTGTCAGAGCTAATGTTTGTGAAAGAGAACTATGCTTCAAACTGATTTCAAAGAGAAAAAAATAAAGGTTAAAAAGCCAAGAAGGAAGATCAAAAACCTCTCGGGAAAAATACCCCAACACCTCACCTTTAATAGTTATACTTCAGTGGACTATTTAATGTTTTCTTCATTCTTTTTTCACAGAAATACAGTTTTCCATGCCGATACAGTGTACTGATAAAACTGATGAACAAGCAGAAGAGCTTTTTAAGCCTCGGGTTATAAAGGATATAAATAGAGGTGCATCATGCATCACATCTATCACACCAAGAGGAGTGGGCCAAGATGAGGACAACAACTCTGTAGAATCACTTTCTAAATTTAATGTCAAGTTTCCACCTACAGACAATGACTCTGCTTTCTTGCAGAGCACTCAGGAAAAGCCAACAGTTCCTTGTACTGGTATAGCTGAAAACATGCTTCAAGATCATCATTTTAACCTGGAGCACAGAGACCGTGCTGTTAACCTCAGTAAATTGGAACCTAACTCATTTGAAGCTCATGGAGTTGATCTCATGACCTCAGCTTTACAAAGCTTAACTACTGTTGACAAAACAAACCCCCCAAATCATGCAAACATGCCTATAGAAAATACCCGTGACAAAACATGTTTGAAAACAACAGACACTGGTTTCACATTTGTACCTAAGCACACAAACCAGGGTGTACCTGAAGTAATTTTTTCTTCTTTAGAAGCTGCTGGGACAACCATCAGAGGTCCTCATCAGGTATCTTTCTATAAATACTGTACATTTCAAAAAAATTATAATGATTCAAACAACCACTCTGCAAAGATCTTTGAGACAGAATTAATATACTCTATGAGGTATCTCATCAGTCTGTTTTTAAGACAATCTCTCCTGTCAGTTCTTCCTGATACTGAAGTACTTATACAAGGCACTTTTCCAGTTAAAGGGCAGGAATTTAAGCAGATGTAAGCACTGGATATGCTTGCACAAATTTCAGTTCATTTAGATATTAATTGCTTCTATATCTATTTCAAAGCTGTCATTAATTGTACGTTGCCCCCTAGATTGCTTTCTTTCTACCCTTGATCTCAGTTGAATAGGGCACATAATTGTTTTAATTGTTTTTAATGTACAGCAGAGAATATGACAAATGGACTAATTAAAAAGCTGAACAGATAAATACTTCACTGTGGGAAAATGTTCTACTTTTTATCTCAATTTGAAGTATAAAGAGTACCTTATTCCTCCCCTCTAAAAAGACTTAATTTTTTTTTTCAGAGTTTAAGTAGTCAAAGAGGAAAGCATATTTATTTTTTCAAAAGACGGGAAGTTCACTAAAATATTTTACTTTAGGTTTGTGTAGGTACTTTGTGCTTGAATTTCAGTTATAGCCACCCGAAGTCCATGGGAGCTTCTGAAAACAAGGCCCAGTTGCTGTAATGCAGAAAAACATTTCAGCAGGTTGTGACAATCACGTCTCTGAATACGTTGCTTCTTTGGTGTAACATCCTGTCTCAACTGAAATTGCTGGCAAAATTATGGACCTTTATGGACTGATTTTTTACACTACTGTGGTTTTTCTCACACCTTGTGAGAGGACAGCTTTTCAAGGATAAGCAAATAGTGATATTTAGGATTTCTGTGAGGGTTTATTTGTCATATTGTTAATATTTACATTGATGTGGTTTTGTGTTCTTTGCTAATAACAAGGTACATGCAGCAAAACAGCTTTACCTCTCAATTTCACCACTGCATGACATGCAAACTAGCATTTGGAAAGCATTTGTAGGACGGGATAGCTTTGATGTTTACTTCTCCTAAAACATATCCAGTCTAGTTTCATTTTCTACTGCAAATGAGTTTTGGATGAAAACTTTGAATAGTAGAAAGTTTGCTGTTCTTCATCATTGTATTTTAAACTATAAGTCTGATTTTTAAAAATTTATTTTAAATATCTATTTGTAATGTAAGATACCTCAATTCTATACCAACTTACTAATCACCGCTATTGTGCTCTATTTTTCCTTACTCTTCAGCTAAAGTTGTGACTGACTTAAACAAATTAAACCATTTATTTTATCACTGGTAGAATTCCTGTGGAGCTGTGAAGCATTCAGCCTATTGCTTGTTACTGTCCTCTTTTTCTGTATTCCCTCTCCAGCTTGTTCTTTTACTAGTTAGTCTGTGTATTCATTTTTCAATAGATGGCACCCTGCATTGTATATTACTGCAAGTGAAACAGCTGGTATGTGATTATAAATTGGTAGGAGAGTGTGCAGCTTAAAAAAGTAGAAAAGAATTGAGGTAGAATAGCAATAAGCCTTTAGTTTGATCATTGATATTTCTGCAAAATAAGGAGAGTCATTTGGAGTCATAGTTTAAAATGTAAATGTTCTACTTTGTGGAGAAAATACAATAATGCTAACACTTGGAGAAAAGAAAGGCAATAGTGAACTGTTTTAGTATTTGTAAGTCATATCTACGGTAGCATTGTAGAACATACAGGACTGATTAAAATGTTATATCTGATCCAGAAGTTTGTTTGAAACAAGCTAGTATTACTTCAGGATCCATTAAATATACATCTGTGTATATCGGTATGTTTAAACATCCATCACCTTTATTCAGCTGCCTTCAAAAGAGGTTTTAAAGTATTTTTCCCAGTGAATTACTCAGCTTTATTTTTTTCTAACTGATAATTGTGCTAAAGATTTGATTCACAAATAATATATATGTAGATTAAAATACTAATGTTTTTTAAAAGTTACTTGCATACATGCCCTTTCAACTCTATTAACCTTAACAAAATTTATGCATAGACTTGTTCTTAGTATTTTTACCACCATTCTAAGGGGTGGTTACACTGCTTACAGTTTCCATCATCCCTGCCACTGGTGAAGCTCCAATAGGGAGGAATTATATACCTGATTTTTTTTCCTAGTGTAGATAAAACTTTCAAGTATTTACTACATATGTTAACTTATAAAATGGAAAACCCCATAAATGCAATAGATTTGGCAACAGTAAGTTCTTGGAACTGCTCTCAGTTGCTGTAATAAATTTAGCTCTTTCCTTCTATGTGGATACTAAATGTGAAAACTCAGTACTGTTTTCTTAGGATGCAACTTTTTAAAAAAACATGTGACTGAAAAGAGCAGCAGATTAAAATAAACACGGATATTAGTGGACCTAGGATTTTACAGACTACATTTAACTGAGACTTGCATATAGATGCATGTGTTTATTGGTATTCACAGTTTGAGGGGGTTGTTTCCACAAAAAATATTTCTAAGAACGTTCATGATTTTAAAAGCAAATCAATAGTCTATTGATCTTAACCTGAATATTAATGTTTTTGAAATGGAACATCTGCTTAAATATATCCCTCTTCTGAAAAGCATATTAAGCACATGCTTAACACTCAAAAGAAAGAAATGGAAGTTAAGTGCCTGCCTCAGTGGGTTGCTCCCCATGTCGTGCTTGCAAGATTAGAAATCTTACTATGTCTTTTATGGGGTTTTTACAATACTATTTTGTCTTTTTTAAAACGGTACTTTACATTGGAAGATACTAGAAACAAGTAATTCTAAGCACATTTCGGTAGGGATGTTTAAGTGTGTCAGTGTCTAGTAGATTTAATATGCAATTTACACCAGCAACATACAATAAGTAGACTCTTTGAGCTGAAAAAAGTGGTGTGATTGCACTTAATTACTAATTAGTCAATTTAATTATATGGATTGCTGGCCATAATGAAAGACAGTAAATCTGCTATTGCTATCTGATAAGCTAAACACTGTTTAAATAGGGAAGAGACAGGAAATTGACTACAAGAAGTTTAGCTGGTTTAAAAATGAGATTTAACTGCTATGAAAGCCACATTAATTGTACAGTGAGTTACCGTGGAATAAACAATAGGTTCTAACTATTTGACATGATGAAATTTGAATTAGAGCTGAAAATTAAAACTCTTGAGTAGTATCAATAGCAAGAAATTTAAAACTTCTGAAGAAGCTACTTTCTAAAGTATTCTCGCTTGCCTTTCCATGTGTGAGTGAAGCAAGAGAGAAGAAAACGGAGCCAAAAAAAGCTGTAGGGTGCTCTCCTCTTCTAGGTTGCATCCCCACATAGAGCTCCCACCAGCTTGCTGCCATTCTGGCTACTTTGCAGTCACAGCAGTATGCATTTAGTTTTCAATTTACTCAAAACTTAATCATCCTGGCTGTATAATGTAACTATGTATTTTATCTCATGTTGCTAATACTTAAATTAATGAAACTTAATTTTTAACTTTACTTTGCAAACTGATAAAAGACTTTTTGATTCCTGGTTGGTATGACGCTAAATAATTAATGTACACTCTGACTTAAAGTATCTCTCAGGCTGAAGTCCCTTGAACTCCCAGGTCAGATAAACAAACTTGCTGGCTTTAAACTGGTGAGCTTAAGGACCACAAGCAGTACAGCTGCTGAACCAAATTTAGCATGGTTTGCAGAATTGCCTGAATGCATGGATAGGTATTCAGATGGTCCCATTGAGTTTGATGCTGTCATGGCAGCATCATCAGGAGTCCCAAAACAGATTATTTGAGACACATTTACACTAAAAGGAGTCTGAGCAAGTAAGCAACTTAAGACATATGACATTGCTCTGATCATTTTGCAAGTAAATTGAAAGCTAGTTATGCATCAGTAAGAATAGAAATAAAATAAGATTCATATTAACTCTCTACAAGAAACATTTTATTCTAAGATAAAAACGTGTTTTCTCATTTCTGTTAAATGACTGTTATGTACTATGGCTCCCACAGTAAAATACTGAAATGGAAAGTTAAAGAAAAGCTTTAACATATATGAGACTGATATTACAGACTTTTGTTTATAGCAGTATTATCATTAATAGATACCAAGGCATTTTAAGTGTTTGCAAGGATAGTATGTTTATAGAGCTTTAAAAAATCGAAGTCCTATCTTGCTTTCCTTAAATGAGAACTCTATAGTTAATGTCTCTGGCCAGGCAGCTGTAGAGAACACCTAGTTTAAAGAGGCAGGGTTGTTTGTTTTTTTTATATAGATATAAACCACAGCAGTAATCATTTTCTGTTTCTTTTAGCTCATTTGGCAGCCTCGAGACAATGATTTGCTGGCACAAGCTTATACAGACTCTGAACTGAATCAGGGCGGAATATGTGAATTCTGTCGAGAAGTTTTCCCACCATCTCTAACATCTAAGGAAGATTTTCTTCGGCATCTGAATTCCCACTTTAAAGTACAGTCTTAACGTATGAGAATTCCATGGATCACTGTTTTTGCATACGTTTGGGTTTTTTTATTCAATAGATATGTTAAGAATTTAAGAATTAAGACTTCTTGTAACAAGAATTCATGACTGAAATTGTCATATAAGCACATTTTTAATTGTCCTTTGACAGGGTAAAATGAAACTAAGTCACTCAGTACTGTAATTCACATTACTGCTTGTTATGCTTCAATATTACATTTGAGAGTGACGTTAAACACCTTTTTTCTTTTCTTTTCTTCAATTAATCATTGCCTGAATAGGCCCAATGACATGATTTTATTTATGAATGTAGACTTGCAGGATTAGTGCCTTAACCTGGCTGGGCAAACTGGTGTAATGCTAATATCCAGTATCCTCAGTATCCAGTAAAGTGATTATGTTTTCCTTGAAGTAAACTGGAAGAGAAGTAGGCTCTCATTTTTAATTTCTGTTACAAAATTTCCAAATTTCACTTACAATAGTAAACCTCTTAATTCAGATTCCTGTAAAATCATCACAGTAACTGAATGCCAGGTGTGCCAAAATGAGGATAGGCTTGTTCACTAGTAACATAAATAAATGGTTGACTTTCCCAGATGAATTGTTTACTAGAGAGATTAATCAAACACAGCCCATAAATGACTTTTGCCAAAATGTAACAGGAGCAGTTTTGTGGATGTCCGTTACACGTTATAAAAAAATAAGGATTTTGTTCATGTACCTTTCTAGCATTAATAATTAGTTAAAAATACTTTCATGGAAAAGGTTATATTGGTATGAAGAACAGAGTAAGAAAAGGTTAAGCTTTCCCTAAAACTAATAATAACAAAGATTATTTCCCTTTCCTTCTGGTCTGCTATGAAGGATTGCTCAAGTCTGTTACAGCTTAGAAATTAAAGGGGAAAGCCTAATCACTGAGATCTCAGTGACTTAATCTTTAACCTGAATATGCTTGGTGGCTTTCTCAATGCAATTTAAATTTGTGTTTAGTTGAAACATTGCATACTGATAAAGTTTGCACATTTTCTGGATTTTCTGGGATCAAATGAAAAAGCGGGGGAGGGGGAGTTTACTAAGTAATTTAAATTAATGATAAAGGGTTACTTGGAGCTTTTTGCATTTGAACTGAATATAGGTTTTAGTCCTGATACTTGATAATTAGCATTAATATTTTCATAGCAGCAAAGCACAACAGTTTCTCTTTTCAAAGATTTGTTTGCAGGTGACCAATTTCTGGAAGAATTAACACCAGCATAATTTTTAGAAATGGATTTTCCTGCAATTATTTTCTCTATTTTAAACATCTCATGTTTGTGACTGGCTGTCAACAGAGTGTACTGTAATAAACAGCAGTGTACAGTTCGTGTCTGCTGCATGACCTGGAGAAAGAGTTTGTTGCTATGATCATCTCTAAGGCCCGGCAGGTGCCCAGTGCTGCGGAGGGTAGGTGCATCCCTGGGTTCGCCGTGGGAAGGACCTCCCCGGGGAGCACGGCTGGGGGTGGTTCCTGGGAGAGACACAAGTTCCAGGATTGGGAGGAGAGAGAGGGGTTCGCACATCTCCAGCCAGCCTGACACAAAACCGATTTGTCTTCTCAACCGTTAAATTCGAGCTCAGGAGCTCACGTTATTAAGAGCTGATCAAACTGAGAATCACCTTTAAAGAAAATTAAGTAATCTGTTCGTGTGTGTCCCGTCCCCACCATGCACGGACACGTTTTCCCCATGAGCTTTTCTGCTGGCAGGAAAGGGAGGGGAAGGGCAAGGGCGGTGAAGGGCAGGACAGGGAGCCCTGCACCAAGCCCCCGAACCGGCCTGGGTTCTGGAGTCAGCCTGCCCCGCCGCCGCTCCGCCTGCAGCCAGGGCAGGGCAGGGGGACACGGTTGTCCAAAGCCTCCCAGACCAGCAGCACCCATCCATCTCCCGCTATGAGAGCTCCTGCCTACTGCGGCGTCTTAGGAAGCTGTTAGATTTGGTGTGCTTAAAACTATTGCTGCCTGAGGGCGTCCGGATAGGGTCACCGATCAGAGACCACTGCGAGGGGCACCGGTCTGCTTTATACATAAATAAATAGAAATAAATAAATCAATAAATCTCAAGCTAAGCAGTTGTGAGCGACTTGAAGTGGGAGGTGAGTGCGGTCCCTGAGTGGGCCCCACTCATACAGCTTTCCTGGCGGAGACTGCTGCTGCCAGCAGGGACATCTGCTTGACTGCACTCACCAGAGGAGGCTCAGTATTCCTCCCCTCCGCTCCCCCTTCCGCACAAGCTCAACTCAGCAGAGGATGTTGAACCCAAATGGGAAGTGGGATTTCATTAAAAAAAAATCTATGTATAGGGGAAGGAAGTGGAGCTTGAGAGGGAATAAGGAGCAGCAGACTTGTGCTAAGGTGTTCTACCGAATTCCTCCTCTGCCAGGGCCAGCAGAGTCCTCCCGGGGCAGCGGCGGGTCTGAAGCTCTCGAGGTTCCCGTCCGGGCTCACTTGTCCCGCCGCCCTTACCGCGGTGTTCGCGGGAACTCGAGTTGTGACTCGAAAGCAAGGAATCGAGCCGCCCCCCTTTCCTACCCCGGGGGGTCCGAGGGGCACGCCGTGCCGTTCCGGCTGCCTCAGCCTGGTGCGAGGGCTCGGTGCCGGCGGCCGGGTAGAACGCACGTAGCTTCTCTGTCTCTCCGGCTAACTCGACAGCTGCTCGTAGCTCCAGTAATTAGACTGTCAGTGCTTGTTAGAGGAGAGGAAAACGCTCCTATGACAGATTCTACGAGTCCTCTGTTTTTTAAGATCTCACAGAAATCACCAGAGCATTAACTGGGATCTTTTATTTCTCCGGAATCGGAAGGGAAGAAGTTCCCTCGCACTCCAATCAGAGCTCTCTTCCGACTCCCATGAAACACAGTGAATTCAGCTTAAGCGGCTCAGGAGAAGTTGTCTTCCTTCCCTCCCTACCCGGGAGGAAGAGCGAGAGCTTCCTGGCCGTGTGAACTTACTTTTAAAATCCCCTCCTCATATTGCTGAATTTAACTAAATAGATAACAGACATGCGGTCTTTCCTCCATTAACTGAGCGGAGGAGTCGCTCCACACACGATCCTTCCCCATCCGAGATAACGTTAATTCAGAGGATGCTCAGGAGACACTGTTCCCCCTTACGAACAAAAGCACTGGAGGATCAAGCCGAGATGCTCCTACCCCCACCCGTGGTTCACTCAGCAGATGAGACTCAGAGGAGGCGATTTCTTTTCCTCCCTACCGTACATTCCCCTTTCCCCCGCAATCATACAAGGTTAACTCAACAGAGGAGTCTCAATCCAAATGGCAACTGGGATTGCATTTAAAAAAAAAAAAAAAACACTGAAGGAAGGGGGAGAAAAAAATCAGAAATGGGGAAAGAAAAGAGAAAAAGCAGCAGGCTGATTACGAGGTGTCAAAACTGCCAGGAGCAAGAAGGTGATAGCAATCAGGGGTGAGAAGAGTGCGCCATTCGTGCGGGGCAGCTAATTATCCGTCTCATTTGAGAAGAGCAGCATTCGAGGCAGCAGCGTTCGCCTGCTGAACGGTGACAGATTGGCGCGGAGGAGAGGGGAGGTGTTAAAACAATGGAGCCGGGCTTGCGAGCGCTGCTGCATGCTAATCAGCCCGGCCTCCTTCCTTCCTTCCTTCCTCCCTTCCTTCCTATCCCTCCCTCCGCCTGCCTGCCTGCCGCGATCCCTCCTTCTCGCTGGCCGCATGGCAAGCCCAACACAATCAGGCCCCTCCGCAGCAGGCAGCGCCGCACCCGGCATAGGTGGTAACCCAGAGAGGGTCCCGATGGGAGCGGGCGGCGGGGCGGCAGCACCCGGGGGGATCTGGCAGGCTGGTGGGTATCAGTGGTAGATTGCAGACCTCGCCCTTGGTGCCCAGGCTTCCAGGAGCCCGTCAGTATGTGTCCCCACAAGGGGCAGAGGCGAGAGAGAGACTTCGTACAAGTCCTGTGGGTTCCTTACGCTGACATCCTGGCTCCCTCTTCCCCGCAGGAGGACAGACGTGCTTCCTAGGAAAGCCCCGCACCAGGCCCACAAATGCAGAGCTGTGCCAATTCCTGATGGGCTCCAGGGGCTCCGTTGCCCTCTTAGTTCTGCACAGTGACTAGAGTCTGGAATGCTGAACATGTTGTAAGCGAGTTGTAACGGCCTCTCTTCCACCGCTGCCTTTTGCCTCTCGGATTGCTTGCCCTTGCAAGCCTGAATGACCACACGTACCCAGTTTGCACCCTGTGAGGAGGTACAGAAAGGACTGGCCTTTCCTCAGACCAGCAACAACCGTTCCCATTTACAAACAGGGTCTGCAGAGAGAGGACAACCGGTTTGCGTGGGATCACTCTGGCCCTAGCTTTCTCTGAAAGTCCACACTCTGGGATTCACAGGGCAGACCCTGGTGCTGGAGCGATAGCAGCCCAGCTACAGCAAATGCTCCTCTCTGCCAGGAGAAGCAGAGGAATGAGCGTTGGAATGTTTACTCTCCAATATTTCTCAGTTTCCATTCCATCCTGCCCTGAAAGATTTCTGATTACTATACACTTCAAAATAGTATTTATTACAGATTTACATAATCTGTATGTTTTATGTTAAGGGAATAACACATTGATGCTGTACTACTGAAAGGAGTTAATCTAAACTATGTAGTGTCTGCTGTAACAGAGTTCCAGCTAAAACATATCCTTGTTTCGTGGCACTGACAAGTAACACATATCCAGAAGGACACTGCCCGGCACATTAGGTAAACTGCCAGGTGAAGTCATCGCTCGACTCCTGAACCTTCACTGGGTTATGGATCAGCACTCGGCAAAATTAAATGCTATGTACCTCTGTGTAACCTCCTATTTAATTTAAGAAGTGTTATTTCAAATAGCACGTGCCTGTTACACGACAGGATTCATGCGGGTAAGCAAACACTGAAATGGATTATAGTGTTTTAGGCCTGAGGTAAGCGGCATGATAACTCAGGTTGAATGCTATTTAAAATAGATTTGAGTGCATGTACGGATAGGCGGTAGTAATAGCGTTTAAATTTTGTTATTCTAAGTCTGTCGTTGAGTGTACTTGATGAGATTGTCCATGAGCATACAGATGGTGAGATTTTCATGCTTCTGTGGCATACTGACATCTCAGGCTGTAAAAATAAATTCCCAGATCGCTGCAATACCTAAGAAGCAGAAAAATGCAGTCCACCTTAGTGCTCAACATTGGAGTGTTTTATGTTTTAAGAGATCGTATAACACTAGATCAGGTTTGTGCAAACCGGGAATATTGATTTAATGGATTTATAATATAAAGCAAAATTCAAGCTAACCTCTGTGCCCTTTTTAAAGGAGATTTTTTTTTTTCTGTACTTCTGAATTCAGAGATACGGGGGATGGAGATAAAAACTTGCCTTTCTTTGCTATTATCTTTCATATTTTTTAAAACTATACATAAGGATGAAAGCAGAAACTGACTTTTCATTAGGTCAAGCTTACTTTTCATTAAAAGATTCTCGGATCATTTCTTGATTTCACATAATTTTCCAAAGTAGCATCAAATTATTATACCTATTTTGATGATTTATCTGCACTGAAAAGGTATTTCCGTTGAAGACGAATGCTGAAATATCTTCTCGAATATAATAAACACGGGGTTTCCTGCCTAAGAAGCCATAATGTGGACCGATCCGTGCATCAGCCTCTTTAGCCTGGAAACCCACACTGATATTGCCCATAAATAGCTGAGGTAGGGCATCCCTATTGGTTAATGTCTGGCCGCAGACAAGGTGCTGTGCTTATTAAGGTCTCTGAGCTGACCAAATTAAAAATTTTAGATCGATATATATAGCAGGGTGATACGGTGAAAATGAGCTAAAAGAAAAACATTTTTCAGAGACAAGTACATACTTTTAAAAGGTTTAAAATATTCAATTGGTGAAAAAAATAACTACTTGTAAAAACGTGTGTATTTCCATTATGCTTAATTTGCCATTCAAAACAAGTTTTTCTTAATAAGCTCTATTGTTTCTATCTGTTTTGTGAAATGTAATACGTGTGAGACAGAAAGCAGACTCGGAATGTGAATGAGTCTTGTTTTCTCTTTCTCTTTTCCTTTCTATCGTTTTTTAAATACTACTTTATTCATATTCACAGGCATCTTAATTCGAGAAAAGGATTAATGGAAGTGGCATGGCATTCCTGAGGTCATGATCTGAAAAGATGAAACATGAAAGCTTATCTGCTAGTCTTTTCCAATATCTCATTTCTGTGCAAGATAAAAGTCTCCGTAAGCAAAACATTCTATGGTTAATAGTTATGTTTTCGCTCTCAGCAGTGACACGAGCTTTGTCAGGTTTTCGCTGTTTGCATAGTCCATTAAAATACTTTAATAAATGACTCGTTGTTTTAAAAAATCGCCACACTATCACCCGAGTAAAAACATCTATATCCTCCCAATCCTGCAGCGTCAAAAAGTATAGTCTCTCAGGGCAAAAGGTTACGGAACCTTCATAAAGGTTTCCCATCTGTCATCAAGCGCGACATCAAGCCCTCTAGGTGCTGTGAAAATGATTTTCTCCGGAATTCTCCAGCCCAGAGATGCCATCCTCTTAATTACAAGCATTTGAGATCAGGAACGCCACTGAATTCCCTGGAGATTCACAGGAGATATGCAAAAATAATCTCTTCTCTTGCTCGCCTGCCAGGGCTTCTGTACCTGCCCACAAGGCAGTCGGCTCATTTGCTAGGTAATGATGGATGATCCAAGGCAGCCCGTGCAGCTGCACTGCCACCCCTCCTGACATTACTGATACGCCGCCATTCAAAGTTTCTTCTTTATAATTGACCGCCAGCAAAGGAGTGACAGATAATGTTCTATTTATTGTTTTTATTGATTAACTGCCCTTCTCGCCATCACAAGGCTCCTGCACGCGGGTTACTCACGCACACGGGATAACGGAATGAGACAAGTCGTTGAGATCGCGGACTGTGAGGCTGTCAGAACATCTGCTTACAACAGGTGCCCCGACAAACCCCAGAAACTACTCCTGGGGTCAGCGTGCGTGCAAAAGGATACACGTACAGACGGGGTGTGGAGTCGAGCCTTTGTGTGACAAGACCGTGCCTGCACAGCAGAAACTGAGCCTCCGGTCGGGCGAGAATCCCATCTACAAATGTCCATTAGCACTTTTTCCAGGGGTGACAACCAGGTGAAAGGCCATCCGACCCACCAATTTATCAACAGTCGGGCGTTGGGGGTTTCTGTTGGGTTAAAGGGATTACAGCAGTTGTAGGAGGAGGCACACAATGTGAAGTGAGCAGGAGAAAAATATCATTGTAGTCTTAGGCAAGTTCCCCTCCAGTGCAGAACCAGACCAACGGAACTAGCTGGCTTGAGTGAAACTGTTCAAAGCGCGCATAGACCTGGTGACGGAGACGTCTGGAGAGGCTCTGATAGTGTTGCCAATTCGAGCAGTGTAGACTACATTTTTAATATGTGGAAACATGTACATAACTCTGGACATAAGGGTGGGGGCGTAAAAAAGTCACGTCCAAGCTCAATAGGAGCACGGGAGAGAAACCTCGGGCTCCATGCCATCCGAGATGTGAAAGCCCACGGAGACTCAGCAGCCAAAATCGCATACACTGATTTTTTAATAGAGTTCTCATCCATGTGTCCATTTAACTGCAGTTGATACAGATCAAATAAGCTTGTTACTTATAGATTCCCAGTTGCCTGAAGTGATACAAGACGGTAGCAACAGGAATAGCCCTAATTAGAATGGATTCATCTGATTTCTTTATTCAGGGAGTTTAGCGTCCCTAAGTATTCAAAGAATGATAAAAGTCTTCCAGGATAAAGCCACCAGGTTTAGTCCTCCTTCTGCCCAGGGAACAGGGACAGCGGGTTTCCTTCTACCATTAAAACTTCCTTTCATTCTTTGTATCACTTCTGAAATCTCCTTCGGTGTACTACTCCCTGCATTTCTCCGAAGGCTTTACTTCATATAATTGTGTGTATACACACACGTATTTCAGGTAAAATAAATCTGAGAAGAATACACAGCTGGAAAGTAATTCGAAATATTGTATCAGTTGGTCATGAAATAGCTTCCTACACCTTAGCAAGATTTTAAGAGTCGTCATTTTAAAATTTACTTTGTGTAGTGATAACTTGGCATTATATGCCCCAATTGCAACTATTTGAAGAGTCGCGTAGTAACCTGTGAACGCGTCTTCTAAGAGAACAAAATCCTGTATGCTTTATAAATTCCTTTAAAATCAATTTAGTTTTACATGCGGGTTTTTTTTTTTTATTTAAACACGTGCGTGTTGCTCCCTGATACAAGTCTTCCCGAGCTGCGCACGAAAGAGGCAAGGTAAGCGATACCCGCCCGCAGGACCCGATATTGCAAACCTTGTGCGCCCAAAGTTTTACCCAAAGCTCTGTCGAGGCGGGTGTGTGCGGGGATCGACGGTCAAGTGTGAAAAAAGACCAGTGCAGATGTTGTTAGCGGAGAGGCTGTAGTCATGCGTTCAAGTTCACAACCCCATTAAAATGTAATGGACGGAAGTGCGGTAAGCATTTATAAGGTAGCCTTGCTTTTTATTTCATGTAGAATACCAAGAATGCCAAGAAATGCCCGTCCGGCCTGAAGAGGCTACAAACACAGAAAGAAAAGGCAGCCCCTTCAGCTGCCTTTCGACCCCCACCATCCGGTGGAAAACCGATTCAAGACCTGAAACGTGATGCGATTCTCAGAACTGTCAAACCTCTTTGGGCTTCAAGGGAATCGTATGGGCAACAAATCCAGCTTCACTTTGATTTTAGTCAGTCTATTAAAGAGAAGAGATTACCAGAATGGCAGAACAGCAATTACCTCGCCCTTTGCGTGAGGGTAACAAGATGATAAGGATGATAAGACTCCCACAGCATTTCAGAAGGTCCATATTTCCCACTGGGCCTAAGTGACTTTTCCATTAAAGGGTGAAGAAAATAGCTATTATAAGAAAATGCCGGTGAAGAAAATGTTACTATATATCAGGCTGGTTGCGTCTTTTGATAAAGAGTGCGTAGGAAATAACACAGAGACTGGACTTACTAGCTTGCTGCCCTCAAAACCGGTTCCTTTCCTTTGTGATGTTTCCGAGACGAAGCTAAGAGGGTATTAGCTCTCTTTTAAATAAAAAAGTTCGTGGCGTGTGTGGGTGTGTTTGTGTTGGGAGGGGAAGTTTCTTTCTTTAAAAATAAAACCGTTCCTTGGACTTTTTTTAAACCAAGGGTAAAGGGACACATCCCCTTCTTTGTCTTCAGAAGAAATGTCAGAAAGTTGGAATCTTCTCGCTTTCTCTTCCCACAATAAACGCCTTGTTACGATTAGATGCGTGGTGCCCTAAAAAAATGAGCAACAGCTTCCAGGTACGAGTATGCACCAAAAGAAAAAAAAAATATATTCAAAATCTCTTTGAAGAAGCAGACCAATCTCAACCTTCATAGTTGGAGTCGCAAAGCTGCGGTAAAATACCGTTAAACTGGGCTCTTAAAGTTTTATTCGGTGGCATTTTCTTATGCTAATTGTGTTCGCGACGAGGAGATGCTGTGAGCAATAACGCACCTCCCATAGGGACCCGTGCCGGAGAGCGCTGGTGATTAGTTGAGCTGCCATGTCTAGTAGATCAGAGGCTGGGATGTACACTGGACTGACTTTACCGTCTTATTTAAATGTGATGATTTTCTCATTTGTTGCATTGTTTGTATTAATACGAATATCTTGTTATGTTTGTTTTGTCTCCTGGGAGCCAATAAAGCTGTGAAGTTTTTCTTTACACCAAATGCAGCTCTACGGGCGATCAATCAATGGGTAGTTTTTGGATAATCTGCGAGAGTGAGAAATCTAATAAAGCAAGCAACTAAAAAAAGGAAAACAAAGTCTATTTTCTGTTAGGTTAGCTACGTCAGGAGTCAGGCTTTCCACCACGCCTTTATAAGATATTTAAACGGCTACATTTAACTATGAAGGCGGCTAAACCTCGCTAAATTAACTTGCTGGCGTATAAAGGAAAAAGTTTAGACACCGTGACCTCGGCAGCAATGTGGGTGACTTACTCTTACAATTAAATTTACTTTGACACTTGCATTCCTCCCCACCTCCTCCTCCGCAGTGGTATATGAAAACACATTAAGGCGAAATAGGGACCAATCATGAAGTGAGAGAACAAATAAGTGAAAATTTTAAATTACCGTTGCTTTCCTATACCAGGTATAATGTTAAGAAATAGGTAGACAAAGACGATATAGTTAACTTCGAGGTCGCAACAAGGTCCATAGGAAATTGTGCCATTTAATTTCAAGGCAGCAGTTCTCTTATCACAACAAAATGAGTTATAAACAGATCAAAATAACAATCTGAATTATCTAGCATTAGTGGCTGAACTGAACAGCCCCAGATTACGTGATGAATTGTTAAATTGCAGTAGCATTGTTTTGGAATTGCTAATTAAAAAATAAGTAAACCCCCATGACTCTGGATATGACAACTGAAAATACCCACAAATTATTTAATAAATGAAGCGTCTAACAACTCTAACACTTCCTGCTCGCCTTGTTAATAAATGTAATTTGAGGTAGATTTAAAAAATCTCCCATCTAAACAGTGAATTCATTACGCGACGTTCAGATCTCCAGATGCCTATGGACTCCTCGGAATTAGGTGTTAAATAGACAAAAGTGAACCAAACTGCCTTTAAAAGCACAGCATGACCATGTAATTCTTTTTCCAGTTTGTGGTAAAAAATGATGAAACTTCTTTCCAAGTAGCTATCACCCAGATTTAGTGTGAAAAGTAGTGTAATTGTAATTCACGCCATCAGGGTCTATCACTGATAGACTATCAGCTGTTCTGTAGTTAGGAAGGCTTTCTTTTCAAATAGGAAAGCTGCCAAGTGCTCTGTGATACCTCCAGCAAGCTTATCGGATGGAAGATCGGAGCCAAAACAGCAGCTGCACACATATGCAAATTGGCAATTAATAGTATAACATTCTGAGGAGGATTTTTTTTTTTTTTTTAATATGGGAAAGTATAGTGGAGCTACCTTAATATTAACCTTAACAGTGACAGGGAACTTCTTGCCTGAGCGGCCAAAGAATAATTACCCTCTGGAGAGACTTTCACTCTATTACTTTCTTCCTTCACACAAAGATCAAAGCTTTGTTGTCCTGCCGAGTTTGTCTCCATCATGAAAGTTAACTTCAGGCGATTAGAAAAAAAAAAAGGGGGGGGGGAA
>JAHREE010000444.1:696310-718610 GCA_033628505.1 Tringa tobata
AAACCAACACTTTGGTCATTTTGTTTCAGTTTAGGATTCTTATCTTGTTCCCTGAAAATATATTCCGTGCTACTACACGGAACTCTTAGGACTCTGCATTTGTTATGGATACGCTAATCAACGACAAAGTAATTGAAAGGATTAGTTTTATATATTTTCCCCAGCCTGCTGCAGCAAACCAGCTTGCTTTATTTAGCCCAGCATGTATGAATACAAGACTCCCAATTAATGCAGTTGCTTGCTTTAGTCAGAACATTGCCTTTCAAAGGATCCTCACATGATCCCTTTTTTGTAATAGCAGGCTGGAGCTGGAAAGGCTTTGCAAGGCTGCTGCATTTCACACTCAGCCCGTCCCCAGCGCTTTCCCCACTGTCTGTCTGTCTCTTCTAGGACAGGCGTAGGGTGATTAGCTAATGTTTTCGATAATCTGTGAATTCTTAATAGTCTTATTTTCACGAATAAATGTCTCAGCGTGTTTAGGATTAAGAAGAAAAAGCGGATTCTCCACGAAGGCAGGCCAGGGAGTTTGCTCCTCGCCAGGGGCAGGTGCCTGTGCCGCAGCCCGCCGTGCGGCGCCGCCTGCCTCCCACCGCCGCCGCTTCTGCCGGCTTTTCCCGCTGTCACTTCCACTCCCTTACTAATCCTTTTCCACTTTTTTACTCAGTAATTGCACGTTTAGTTGAAACACCTTTGTGCTCCTGGAATTCAGTTCTATTTCGATTACAAACAGAGGCTGTTTCGGAAGGCGCCGCAGAGGCGTAGCGCGGTGTGCCCCCCAGCCCGGCCCGGCCCAGGCACGGCGGGCCAGCCCCGCGCCGCCCCGCAGCAGCTGCTGCCGCACAGCCCAGCGCCGCTCTGCATCACTGCTTCCTCACTCGCCCAACGGCTTTAAAGCCCACTGCCCCCTCCCCTCTTCCTCCAAAACGGGCTTTCCCTATCCGAGTCCAACGGCGGCTTTTTAAATAGCACCCGATAATTCAGTCAGACAAAGAAAAGATATTTAGATTTAGAATATAATTCTTCATCATTCTGTTCCACCATCAAATCAATATCGTACACAAGTTAGAGGAAAGAGGGGATATAAACAGATCCATACATTTTCAGCCGGAACTGGAATATATATACATTTATCTTCACAGATCCTTAAAAAGTCAAGTCTTTGAGAGGGACAATTTTGTTTGAAATGCTAGGGTTGCTAGGGCAGAATAATAGAAATCCTCACCCAAAGTCGACTACAGCAAAAGGAAGACTAGTTTGACTAAAATAGTAATTCGACCAGACACACAGAAGAAAATCTGTTTCTAGGATATTCAATAGGCAGTATTTACATTCAGATGAGTTCCCCATCTCTGTGCTTGTCTGGATTATTATTTGTGATGCCTTTTCCAGATTGCAAACACTTCTTTGAGACTTTCGCTGATTCGCTCCCTTATTTTTTCTAGTGCATCATAAACACATAGAACATAACCGATCTTTAAAAGTGCTGTAGTTTCTTTTAAAGTTTCATATTATCTACCCACATCAGTGTCCCAATGTTTATGTAAAATATCATAGGATCAGATAATTTCTCCCATTAAAAAATTTGCTTTTCAAGTTTTAATTTGGACAGAGTGGCCTTCAAGCCTTCTCGTGCATATATATGTGTGTATATATATATAAATAACATATCTTGCATTCACACAACTCCTTTGCCTCTGTTCTAATGACGACATAAATCTCCTTAAAGTTGAACAATGTAAGGCACAACCTAATAAAAACAATGCTGATGTTTACTTTCATGCACATCAACTGTATCCAGGAAATGCAGAACAAAAATTATGGGATTACTTTCATGATTAAGGAGAACTGGGTTTGGGCCTTCATCCTCAGTTCACTTAATTAAAATTGCGTACTGGAAAACATGTGGTGCTATATAACTGCACACAGTGTTCGGAGAGTTCTGTGACATCTGGACTTGTAAAACAGAATCTATCTCCCTCAACTCCAGGTATGGTTTCTATATTATTGTCATCTAGGAACCTTTGCATCAGATATAGGTATACGTATAATTGTGCAAATCGTATTTTTTTTTTTTTCCTAAGTATTATGCTACTCAGACATTTTTCAGTGTTCATTTACCGCACTTTAGGAAATAAAGTGTTGGTTTTTTAAATTCTGGCCTCCAGAGAAAATAAGGAAAAAGGGGGAACTAGGGGGCTATGGCCTATCTCCTAATAAGTTTTAAATCTGTTGGCAAATCTCAACCAAGTTTGACTGAGAAATATATATTAAGATTATGAATCTTAATTACGGGCTGCTAATACTAGGGAAAAGGCACAAAGAACCCAACCATTATTTGCTCCATTTGGCAGCACTTCATCGACCAAAAAACCTACTTGAGCTCCTGAACCAGTCTCACCATGCGATGTCTCTTACCTAGCCAGCAGGCTAGAACTCAAACCTAGAGGTTACGGGAAAAGCCAGAAATACTCTGGGGATGTCCCATTAAAGGAACAGAGGGTGTCCTGGAGGTTTAAGATATTGAGGTAATCTAAGGATTACTAGGGATACTGAGGGAGTGGGAGTAGAGACAAGTAAAGGATATAGGGGGATACAGAACTATAATAAATAAATTTTAATGTTAATTTAATAGCTTTACACTTTGAGTATTCTAATATTTCATTATTGGACTCTTCTCCATGGTCCTAAGACAACAGGTAAGACTGACAAATCACTCACGATGAATTTCAGAATTGTCCATCAATCCAGTATATCGATTTTTATGTTGTAGAAAGCAACCCTTTAACTTTTACAGCAGTACATTGGGGCAAAAAATAATTGGATGTACTTTTACAAGTACATTCTCCTGACATTAGTAAAGAGAAGCTGTGAACAGCAAAGGTTGAAGAAGAAGTCAGCTAAACGTGATGGTAATAGAAGAGTCACAGTGCCAGTAGGCTACCTATATGGGTTACTTCCATTTGATTCATGAGAATAAGGCAAAAGGCTTTGTTTTCTTCCTTTGTTTTCCTTTCAGTATTTAAGGATTTTAGTGATATGGAGTCTTCCAAAGTTAAAAGGTAATGCTATATTGTTGCATCTAAAGGATGTGATTTGAACTCCTTATGAATGTTAAAAATAAAAAGAAGGGAGAATTCCAGAAAAGAAGAGCCACAAGAAGATTCTCTGTCTTCCTCTTTGGAAGACAGAGCTGCCACTCAGTGAGAGAGTAATAACCCTGGGTACTCCATGGCTAGTCCAGCAACGGTAGGCCATTCCACTGGAAACATTTTTTGCAGAAAGTGAAGAGATCACAGTGGAGATTGACAACTTCCATATTTGAGAGCCAGAGAAAGCAATGTGTCTATGGATATAAACTGCTAAAAAAAAAAAAAAAATGTTCTGAATAGTACACAAATCAGATCATATTAAAACATATTAAAATTAATTCACTTGGTTTAGATAAGCAATTTAAAATATTATTCACTTATGCAGAACATTTTCAGCAACAATTCTAAGAAAATGTTGTATGTATAATTCAATATATAAACCCACATCATCCATATATAACTGACAATGAATTGTCTTTTGAAGCGTAAGAAATGGAAAACTAGATAAAGGTGTAGTACACCATACAATATTTAGTAATTGAAAGGCAGAGACAATATTGTATTAGTTTTAGGACTGCTACTATATGTCTCTGTCAGATTTAAAGGGACAGTTCCCTAGGTGGTACGAGAAAAAAAAAAAGTCTTATAAACATTCATCTCAGGGAGACCTGAACTGATTAGGAAAGGCCACAATAGGAAAAAAAACACTTTTGTACGATCTGCAATCCTGGCGCTGGTCAGATGTTCACAATATATTGCTCACCAAGAAACCGAGCCCAAGAATTATTAAGTTTTTTGGTGAATAACTTTGAATAATTAATCCTTCTGAGAAAATCACAATCTGTTCACCAAGAGTTCATGAAAAAAACAAGGTGAATAATTCATTATGAATTATTTGACCAGTTTTAGCAATGAGATTCTAAATCTGTCTTCTTATGGATATTAACCTCATTAATACTATTTAGATACAACGCTTCGAGATAATTAAAATGATGCAAAACTGCATATCTAATATGATACAATTTAAGCTACTGCGTTTCTTTTTGTAGCTATTTTGGAAATAAGTACTTATTATATTTTCAAAAGGCTCTGTGTATCACTTCAGATGTACTGGTCTTGAAACAATTAATGTAATAACAGGACATTCTTACATACAAAGAAAGCCTTGACGGCAGACAGATCTAAATGTTTAAAATCTGCTGAGGTCTATGTCTAAAACACACAGCTGAGTGATCAATTTTGTATTAAGATGCTGTCACTCATGAGTTTTAGGGAATTTGAGAATATATCTAATCCTGCACAGAGAAGCAGAGCTCCCATGCATATGAAAGAAATCAGGTTCGGATTCCCATTCTTAAATATTTATAAAACATTAATTATAATAATTAAACTGTGATTATTGTACAATAATTTAATAACTGAATAATGTTACAAGATGAACTTCAGACTGTTCCAATGTGCCATCCTAAAACAACGCATTTAACCCATTATTATATTATTTCTGTTTAAATATAAACATGACATAATTTTAAATTAAAGGTTAGTGTACTCTTATAATTCCTAAGCAACACATAGCCAACAGTACAATTTCATTAGTTAAAGATGCAGTTTCACGACACATTGGACTGCTCTACATCAGAGCTGCCAGTGTGCTTTCTGTCAAGTGTTTCTGCCTACTCCCTTGCATGAGCAGTGGTGTTTGGATGACGCTGTCCCCCCGCCGCCTTCCCACAGAGCTGAGTTATTTTATGGCAGAATACTATTCAGGCTGGAGCCTGACAATACAACTAGGCTGGTCTAAAAACAACCCCTATCAAAAGAGATTATCCTGCTTCTTTTTTGTTCCAAACCTGGTTGCATGGCTGCCTGGCACAGGTATTGATCTGACCCATAAGGAAGCCAAAGAGACAGAAACCCAATCTCATATAAAATACACTTCTCTGGGTTGGTAGCAGGCCATCAAGCTACAAGAGATTCAGTTTGAAGTCAGATGAATGAAGGTGCCAGTGAACATGCTGGAGAAGAGCACAGTAAAGAGAGCTCAAGGGAAAGCAGTGGTAACATATGGCCAAAAGTAGGGTTTGCAGCAATCAACATTTAGATTGGCTTCAGCTTCAGTGGAACCACAGCCTTGGATTTACTGTAAATAAGATCTAATTCTGAAGGAACTTCCTCAAAACAAACATAAGGCAAGTCATTCCATACTCCTCCTCCAAGAAAAAAAAACCAACAAGCACATCAATTACAGTGATAGAATAGTAATAGTAACCTACTTCATCTAACATATTTTCAGCCACTTGGCATACCACATGTAAGTCTATCGATTGTACTTGATGCTGAACTGAGTTTTACCTATGCAAGGTTTAATCTGACCCTTCAAAGAATATTTTAAAAGCCTTTAATTGTAAATGTAATGTAATGCATTCTTAAAAGTGTTTTATTGTTTAATATATACAAATATACATCACACTACTTTGAAATGTCAGTAGAAGCCTTTTAAAATAATAGCTCTTGTGGAAGAAATTTTCAAATTAAATAATTCTGAAACTAATCCTCTATTGGGTGCTATGCTGTTCAAATCAGTTTTTACATTACAGAACTATTTACTATCTCTTATTTATATACTTCATGAATATTTTCATTACCACTTCTAAATTTGGATAGAAAATATGAAATTATGTAAAGAGATATAATTTCAGAAGTTTTCTTCTATGCACTGCATTAAAACATATGCAATATATGCATAGTAAATATGAAAGACAATCCACAGTTTGACAGTTAAAAATTATGCTAATAATTGTTTCTATTAATAAATAAAGCAAAATTGTCATAATAGCATGTTGGCAGAAGGCACAAGTGTGTACAGGTGGGATTTGACTACATGCTTCCTATTCACACCAATCATTCAATTGCATACCAGCTCTAGGAATTTTCCTCGCATTAGTTTAGTATTAGGTTTTTATCTTTGGTGCATTTAAAACTGAAATTAAAGAGTGACTGATTTCTGACAGTTCCCTCAGCTGTGGCATTCAGAAATGCAATCTTCCCTTTTTGTTTTTTCTATTCCATATTAAAGAAGGAATTGATATTAAAAAACAGGGACCTAGCTTTATATTACTAATAGCTCTACAGCTATAGTTACTACTGCAGCTATACTATTTCTATTGGTTAGTCTAATGTTAATTCGTATGACACCATAATAATTCTGTAGGAAATCAGTAAGAAAAAATTATGAAGCCATAAATCAGAAGATTATGGATTGGACGGACAAGATTGCAAAGAAACACAACATTTTAGAGTAAAATGTAATAAAAGTAGCTACTAGTAGAAAACATGCGTATAGGAGAAACGTTAGCAAGATTTGCATTCATCACTTCTTGCTAACTAGTCTTCTCTTAAGGTCTGGGAAAAACAGTGAGCAGATCTCTTACCACTACATCTCTCTGCACTACTGATGGGTTGCCTAGTGGATCTCTATTGCTCTGCACTACCAAAGAATTCTTTTATCTTAAGGCTAGGCAAGTCTTTGAAAGGTTAGTTCTTCCTTGCTGTTGGTTGGGTTCCTTGGCTATGAATGGAGAGATCAGAGTGGGATGAAAGGTCTACAGAAATAAGCAGCAAGTCTAGATGGATGGAAGTCGCCCCCAAAACAGGACACATCTTGTTGCCTATCAGCATGAAAAAAAGAGGATCTAAATTTCAAAAAAATGACAGACAAGAAACTGGAAAAAAAAAAAATCAATCATTTACGTAGATGAGAGTGTGAGATGGTGCCTCCCACCAACTACCAATTCATTCTACTACAGCTTTGGTTCACTAAGCTTTCAGCAGTTTGCTAACTCTCATGATTTTACTGAAAATTTCCCACTATTGTGTGATGGATTACACTGAGAATCTCAGCTTCCATTAAATCAAAGCAAAACGTGATTTTTCACACAAATAACTTAAAGCTTACCTGTAAAAAATATCAGTGAGTTAATAGCACAAATGTGACACCCGTAAGAAGGAAAATTTATCCCTTTTTGGTGATTTCTCGAATGTCTCTCTGACATTCTATGAACTATCTAAAGGTGCAGATGAAAATATCTTGGTTTCAGATTTATTTAATTACATTAAGTACCCTGATCTTGATTTTATTTTAAAGCTTTGTGTTATATTTTCAGATCTTGTGCCTGAACTACAGTCTTCTGAATATTATTTTTCTGAAAGGATCACAATAATTATATGGATAAGCAATTATTAGTCCCTTCCAGTTAGCAATTCCAAATGCTCAAAATATGTACATGTCAAATTTCACAAGTCCTTTAAGTGCAGGCAAACAGCCTTCTTCACTCTATTTAACCAGATGTACTAAGAACTAAGATGTTATGCAACTTGCACAGTTCACAGTTCACAACAAAGCCTGCGTTTTTTTTCTTTGAGTCCTGTGCTCCCTCTAACATATAACATTTTTTTAAAAAGGATCAGATAAATACGGGCATTGTGTGCTAAGCAATCAAACTTGCAACTAATAAAATGCATTTACAGTCTTTGAGAGAAAAAGAATGTGTCTACACTTTATTATTTTTAAGGTTATTAATTTTTAAGTTAATTTTTAAAGCAGCTATTTTAGTATCTATAGTCTGATTTATTTTGCAGTGCTTTAAAATGTCTACTATGGAACTAAGAACAACATATAGCGTTTAAAGGACCGAGCTCAGAAATGCTGTTGTTAACGCAAGATGTTAATATGATAGCAGGACTGAAAATTAGGACATGCTGCTCTCACCCTAGGAGAAGCTACGAGACTAGTTAGATTTTAGTGGGAGATTTTATTTTCCTTCTGAAAACAGCCTTCCTTTTGTTTTTGTCTCTGGTCTGTTCCTTAAAGCCATGGCTTGATCGTGCATGCCAGTGTTCCGTTCTCTCAAAATAGCAATACACGTCTTCTTTCCAGCAACGCTCCTCTTACATCTTTTACTTCTTGGAGAAGGCAGGATAAAATGGCTACAAATGGCCACTAAGGAAGATGTACCAACTTCAGTTACCCGCAAAGATGAGATTTCCATAAAGATTAATGGCAACAGCTGATCTTTAAGCAGCCAAACCAAGTCTTCTCCAGATAAAAGCTTTGTTCAGGCACACTAGCTTTAGTTAAATTTCATTGATTAAAAAAAAGAAGAATAGAGAATTGCAGACATATTTAAGCAATAGATAACATAAAGAAGCTTGTAGAGATATCTTATTAAATACATTTCATCTCTTCAGTCTCTAGAACTGAAGTGCTCTATAACTTAAGAGTTTATATTCAAATAAAAATCTTAGATTCTCCGAATTTAAAAGTAGTTGCTTTTCTCTCACCAAATTATTTTTAATGATTTCTTTGGTATTTAGTTTAATATTAAACAGGATGATTCGCTAGATAGTTCAGCAAATAATTCCATAAATGGTAAGATCATTCTTCTCACTTTCCACTCATGCAAGCAGAAGTCTCTGTAATATAGTTTATAATTCACGGTCCAGTTTAAGTATGTCAAGTATTAGTGCTTTCATCCATCTTCAAGTCTGAATACATAGTTTATAATTGGGCCCTACTTTTTTAAAACAACTAAACATTTCAGTTTGAAAATCAGCTACTGTGCAAGCAGCCTGACTTAAAGAAAAATACAAGGAAATTCTGGATCCATAATTCACCCTCCACCTTCTGACCCCACCAACCGCCATATTAGTGTGCCCCCACCAAAATACCAGCTTGTGTTTACAGTTTCATTTCTCCTGATGGTGGATGGGCGCGTGTACACGCACTCGCTCTATGTGCACTCAATAGGATCATGATCTGGAGAGCTGAAAATGTAAACACAAGCTGGTATTGTGGTGTGACTAGCGGTTTGTGGTTTCTTTGTTTGAATATTTCAAAAATGGCACACTGGCCAGAACTAGAGGAGAGAAGCAGAGCTGCTATTTATACAAAAATTTGATGGTTCCAATATTCACATTTCAGGTAGATAAAAAGGGCTACACAATTGGAAGCTATTTTCCGATACCTTATTTTTCACATTGTTGACCACACTTCAGTGCGGAGATTTTGTTTCCAGGGATAGATAAAATATACTTTGCCCTTAATTTCACATAATGAGGAATATCTGCTTGTTTAGGAACCAACTGAGCAATTTTTTACAGATTAGGAACGCTCTATTCATGGAAAGGTGTCCATAATTGTGTGACTAAAGTAGGGAATATGGTTAAACATTCACAGGATTAGCTCAATTTAGGTGACTACAGCTCATTCTCTCTTCATAAAGAATTTACTGGGTCACGGAGCTGGCCATTTTCCTTATTCAAGCTCAAACATGGATTTATATGTGGACCAAACGTCCCAAGCAGAGCTCTGAAATGGCTTATCCATACAGTTACAAGAGCACAAGCTTAAATTGGTGTCATTTCAGAATTATTTTTTTTTTTCCTTTTTGCTTCAGTGGAAGTAAATGAAGCAGAATGACTCTATGAAAAGTCCACGAGTCCAAAATCTTACCCATTTTTTGCTAAGCGTATCAACCAGTCTTCAGAAAACCTCAATATAAGCATTGATTTGCTACTGTTCTGAACATGGTGGGGAAGAGGGGAGAGGATTGAAATTCAGTTTATAACTGGATTATATTCAGTTATATTATCATAATATACTATTTTTTTTAAAATAAGTTTATCAAAAGTAGATATTTGAAGTCGGGTATTTTTTTTTTTTCTATCATCTATTTTAATCAGAGTTGCAGACTGGTTCTACCACCTATTATATATATTATACAGGCTCATCACTGCAAATTTAAACAACAGCTGAGAGTAAAATTTAAGAAAAGATTGAAAAAAACAGAGTGGTCTTCTCAAAATAGTGAAAAAAGTCCGGAAGTTCTAGTGGTGTTAATGCAACAACTATTCAAGATAGGGACAGTTCTGCAACTAATACCAGTGGTCCATATAGGAACAGCAGTGTTATAGTAACTTACAGCTCATGGGAAGAACATCTGGTTTATAAATACTTATCAGTTCCATTTGATTGAAACATATCTATCACATAAAAAGCAAGAAATGCTTTCTTAAAGCATGTAGTATTACCTTACACACAAAATAATACAATAACACTCAATTTTCCTCTTCAAAAAATTCTCATGTGCATTTTAGAAACATTTGATCACTTTACACAAACTGCACAACTGCAATGCCATCATAAGGTAGAACATCTTGCTTCTTTTTAATACATTACTCTATATAAGCACCCTCACAAAGACAGCTTGTGAGCATTTCACAAATTATAATAATGGAACCACCTACATGTATATCAGTGCTGACAGATCTGGATCATCTTATTTTCACCTGCGGTAAGTTCAGACTCAGCTGAAAACTAAATTATACAATGAACAGCTTTGTTGTAGGAATATGCATGGCCTTATTTTCCACCAACATTTTCAGAACAAATACATGCAGCTAGCACAGATATTTAATATCAATGGTAATAAATACTAATGATCTTATGATCTAACCTTTTTTCTTCCAAATCAAAGATGAAGTTAATCACTTTTTTACCTACTGCACTATAGAGGAATGGTTTTGTCTATACTGAGGCACACCTGTCCAATAGCCATTGTCTGCAATAGTTTAATGTATGAAAAGGAAATTGTATCCAAAAAGATCTTCCTGCTATTAGTTGATACTAGTAATAGAATTCCCATTGACTGCAATGTCATGAATTAGATGAAGAATTAACTAAAGAAGAATTTAGCATTCAGCTATTACACAAAATACCATAGAATTCTGATGACTAGGATGTGTATTATACGCTGTTCCTAAAGGTAGTGGCAGTTCTGATCTAAAATAAGAAAACTGCCAACTCAGCTGATAATGCCAATCTGAAACTTCTGAGCTTTAAATACATATATTGACCAAATATAGTCCAATAAGACCAAATACTGTTCTTATTCCTTGGGCATCGTAGAATAGTTTTTGCCAGGATGGCTTGGGTCATATAGAACACGTCTCTAACTCTTAAAAGGGAGAGACAGAATTATTCACAGTATTTCCTTGTGTTTGAAGATCTATCTTAACCATTTTTTCTAAAGAAATATACACTCCATGCAAACGTGAAATAAATTTGTGAGCAATACTGCATAATAATACATGCCCTCCCCTCCTACTGGCATCAGCAAACATAAAATAAAGCCATCATTCTTTAGTAAGCTTTATGAAACAGCATATTTAGCATGCTTAGCTGCTTCTACAAAAAAAGCACCCTGCTTATTCAACTGGCAAAATGACAGAAACCTCAAGAGGCAATAGATCTGTATGCCCAAATTTAGACAGAGTGGATTCTGCCCCCTTAAAAATACCACTCCATTCAAAATATATAAGAGATAGCTGCTTCCTCTGTCATAAGAAAGACTTCATATTATTTAAGTTATTTTGTATTTGTACAGTAAAACATAATGCTAGAAGCAACAAGGAACAAAACTTACCTATAACAGCACATAACAACACCTGAGTAAGAAAAGCCTTACTCCATTCATGATATGAATATAATCCACACCAGTCAAGTATATCTGAAGCCAGTTTTAAATTACAAGGGAAGTATCAAAACTAGCTAGAATTTTACCGGTAAGCAGTGAAGAAAATTTAACAAATGTTCAGGAAATGAAGAAGAGCTGAAAGAAGTACCATAAAATTAAAAGGCCTACACCATGTTTATATTATAAATAGCTCACCAACTTTAAGTCTAGTGGTTGTTTGAAAACTAACTGAAATATCAAAGGTATTTTCGAATAATTATAAGCACGATTACTTTTCACACAGTGGGCAGCCTATTCTTAGGCTTCAAGACAGTAAGGGTGGTTTGCATTTACAAAATTCTTTGTCACTTAAGTATTTGTGTGTATAACAATATCAGTCACACAAAAGTACAGATCTAGATTGGATAACATTCATACTGTCAGCAAGATAAAAAGTTACAATAGCTTCAAATGGTTTTCTCAAAAATTAAAACTGGAAAACAGTTATTTAAAAAATGTGTCCCATGCAGGGGGTCAGAAGACATGGTTTAAAAGACCTGGGCTCTATACCCAATTTTGACGATTATTTGAACAGATTATTTGGTAGTCTATGTGTGATGATCGCTACTGGGGATTATTTTTTCTCTTACTTGAGAAACAAAACCATAAAAAGTTGTATGGAGAAAATCTGAATGAACTGGTTTTGAATGTTTTTCAGTGGGATGGAGATCCTTAAGGTTACCACTTATGAATACCATTAAGAATACATTTTGCTTTCTTCCATTACAAAAGAACAGAGCTAGTTTACCCAGCGCTCATTTAAAGAATATTAACTACTGGTGTATTACTAGGATTATAGAATCCTAGATCTATTACAAAGGACAAAGTCAATGGCTTAAGTGGAGCACAAAATTTGACCTTTAAAAATATTTGTAAAGTTTTCCTGGTTTTTAGAGAGACAGAGACATATTTTGCTGAGTGGTTAATGAATTCAGATAGTGACCATTTGACCTGGGTTTTTGAAAGTAATTAGCAGCTCCAGTTACCTGAAAGATGGAGCTAAGATGAGCAGGCAGTTTTAAATCAGCGCATTTCTAATTAAAAATGATGTTATTTACAGTCACTCAATAGAAGTTGTAAGCATCTGTGCTCATAAAGGAATATGGAACAAAGGACTGATGATTTTTAGAGGCTACCCACAGTTGCTCAAAACAGCAAGTGAAGGATGTTGAATACAAACGGTAATTGTTAGTTAGATGAGATTATTGCTCTTGCTTAAGCTTATTTTTTAGGTCATTTAATTAATTTCTATATCCAAGTTTTGTGGAGAAAGGAAACTTCTTCCCAATACTGAGCATAACACTAAGCTGAAAGGAGCAAATAATTATACTAGCTTGTTGGACAAACGCTGAGAAGGATTCTACAGAAAGGCCAAGGCAGTGGGAGTTTTAAGTATATAAACAGCAGTCAAAACCCCCAAGCTCCTAAAATGCACAAAAATACTATTCCAACGCTCTGATACCATGAAGTAGTTTCTAGGGAGTATAATTATTGTAAGAAAAAGATTCTTGAGACTAACAATTACATTTATTCCACCGCAAATTCCCTATTGCACACATGCCATATGAATCATCATACTATGTATATTTCAGATATTTTAAACATTGTAATTTCGTGACCTATATATGAAAACTACTCAGACTCTAAAGCATTTTTAAAGCTTTTTGCAATCTGCAGACTGTGGAAAAAAAGTGTCTGTGCACTAATTTTTTGTCCTCAAACTCTGCTTCTAAAGCAATCTGTGAAAGGCGATTGAGAACAACAAGTTTATATATGTTGGTATAATCAACATGTACAACATATCTAAAGGAGCCGAGTGATATTTTTTATGATTTCACTGCTACTTTTATGAAAACTATTGCCGTATACTGACATAAATAGTTTGTTGAAATAAAATGAGACAAAGCAAACTTTAAGGTTTGGGCTAGTATAAACAAAGTCTGAATATTAACGAAGCTAGGTAGCAGATACTGAAGTCTTTCCTTGGAATTCAGTAACTGGCCATTTACATCATGGAGTATGTGCATGAAGGTCTCTGGGCTATTAAACATGTTACATTGTTTTTATCAGGTAGATTGAAAAATCTGTAGTCTCCACACAAGATGTTTTGCTACTAGATTAATTCAAATCCATTATCTCAAAAAGGGTCCAAACCACATTATAGATTATGTACTATATCACATTTTAACAACTCAGCAACTTAGATACAACATTTTAAAAAACTTAATGAAAACTTAATTTTTCATTTATTAGTTATACAAGCTTTTGTATTTACTTTCCTTTTCAAACATTCTGCTCATCTGTGTGATATTCGCTTACCTGGATCTAGACTCATTTTTACCAGTGAAACAAAATATTGCCATTTAGACAGTGCAGTGATGACTAACACTTTAACAGCAAGAATAAACAAGGGAGTCCCTTATCTTTAGTCTGTGTTTATTAGCGAAGTCAGAGCTGCCCAGTGACTTAGGCAACACAGGTTTTTATTTGGTTAGCTCTTATAATTTATCCACTAGTCACTGTAGGCCAAGACACAACTAATTTCCTTTTTAGGAAAGGAACTATTAGCAGAGCAACTAAATCTGAAATAAAACCATAATATAAAGTTTATACTAAATTAAATTAAATTAAATTTAAAATTAACATAAACTATTCACAGATCAGATCAATGATGCCTTAAGCACCAGATACTGAGAGATGCCTCATCAGTTCTCAGGAACTCAAAAGACAAATATGCACATCTTTTATTAAAAATATCACGTGCAAGTGTAATATGCACATCTACCTTTTCTGCAAGGGATACACATGTCTTACTATTCAATTATCTTAGCAAAAGATATCTAAAATGGATCATATTTTCCATCTCCTACCTTTGCAGAGAAAAGGCTTAGGTTCAATTGGTGCTTGGACTGAACTATGGACCTGCAATAGGATAAAAAAAAAAAGTGTTTAGGAGTTCAAGCTAAAAGAATCAGGACTCCCTAAATGAAGAAAAATTCTGGAGTCATATAAATGGAAAAATAAAAATGGCTGAAACTAGAAATCTGGGCAGTATTAAGAGTTTCTTTAGATCATTTCTACAATGGAGATTCAAACTGCCACCACATGGTCCCAAATATTTAGGTCTCCAAGTACCAACTGTTACAACATGTAATTAAAGTCAGCGTACAGCCTTTAATCAACTGATTCAAGATAGCTAGTGAGAAGAAATAAACTGCTACTGTGTTTATTTATGGCACATAGCCAATACAACTAAAATAAAGATCTTGCTTTACCTGAATAGTTTATTGCCAATTGCAAGTACTCTGCCTATTCCAATTACATTTCTATCAATGTTTGTAAGGATCTTGCCTATTCAGCAGAATAAAATCCTGAAAAAATGGTATTTCTGACAATTCAGGTACTACGAGAACGAAACAAATGTTTTCTTATGTGCTTGTACTATTTTTACTGTGATCAACACAGAGAACAAGACATGATCACAACTGTAAAAATTGTGCATAGTTAGGAAACAATTATGCTATATTTTATTTTCCTTTTCCTTCTACCAGTGCCTCATATTACAAAAAGATGAACTGACTGAAATATGATGTATATGTTTAATTAATCAAATAGCTATTTTCTAAACAAACAGAGAAGGATACATATCTAAATTCATCTAGCTAGGTGTTTATAATTTGTATTATCTCAGAAAATTTCCAAACACAGTAAATATCCATCATGCTTTAATGTTTATAAGCATAGCAGAGAATATCTACTAAGGAGGACATGGAAGAAAGAGTCAGGGCAGTGAAGGGGAAAAATGCCATGGGGTGTATCTTGGTGGACTGCAGGAACTGAAACCCTCCTAAAGAGAAGAGTCAACATGACCTGACCAGTAGCTTGCATAACTCTGAAGACAAAGTCCATGTGGAAGTCACAAATTTCATATTTAAGTTAGATACGTTATTTTGTATTTAGGTCCAGTTTCTATTCAAATAGAAAGCACAGGTTCTTTCACTTCATAGGTAACAGTGTAAATCACAAATGATTAATAGAACCTTGTTCTGTAGAGGCACCAAGACTGAAAATACCTTACTCTCTGATATACCACTGTGATTATTAGAGTAAAGTGAACTTTACGGATTTAATTAATTTATGGAGAGCGCTGTGGAATGAAGCTATGTAGCAATTCTTCATTACTTTTGTGTTATCAGAGAATTTCCAAAATCTATAAATGGCATCCCTGTTTGTGAGGTAATTTCAAAGGAAAAAGTTCTGGCTGAGCAGAAAATCTCTTTTTATTGAAGAGTATCATCCCCACTATCCCTTTAATACGTCATTATAATTACTTTCACTGATGTCACCATTATGTCGTCCAGCAGTATAGTCGTGGATAGCTTTTCTTTAGCATATCTTTACAAGTTGAGTTGAAAGCAATCTATTTTCTGCAAAATGGCTGCTTTCATTGTATACAGGACACTGAACCTCTTGTGCGGGACCTTTTCACCATGTTGTGATTGATTTTACATCTATTGAAAACAAGTCTGGTCTCTGCCATTTGTTTACCCTTGTATTCTCTCTTTATGCTTTGGTATGCATTTTTAATTAGATACACTCCAGTTCTTTCACCACTAGCTAACACTTTTATTTGGGAAGCAGTCTTTACTAGCCCTGCAAATATCCGCTGTTCTTTGCAATGTCAAGTCCTTTTCTCACCTTGCTTTGACTTGGTTATCACTTATATCACAAGTAATTCATCCATCTGTTAACTGCTCCAATTCACATTACTTGGCTTTATTTTAAAGATCTTAACAATGGTCAATGGTCTCATCTGGCAGCTGGTTTCTTGTAAAAAATGTGCCTTTCCCAAGTGACATTCTTGTGAGGATCAAAATATTCAGTGAATGGGTTTTATCTAGCAGTTTACAGGTCCCTCAGGCTCTCCATAGAACATATTGTATATACCCAGTGCTTTGGGCATGCCATGCGTAGCAATGTGGAGGACTTCACCTTCTTCAGTTTCATTTCACTCTCCTCCAGCTTTCCGCCATGTTTTCTTTCCATACTGTGCGTTAATTCTTGCCACAAAAAAAATAAAAAAAAAAAATAAAAAATCTGATACACATCCTGCATCTCCATGAATGTTTAAGTTTGGATCCAGAGTGTGCCTTTAAAGCAAAACTCTCTTCTGGTGCACTTTGGTGCCTTGGTTTGCCCCGTGACGCCGTCTGGGAGCTCTGGAAGTGGATTCTTTCATATGAAAAACTGCAGATCAGGAATGTGTTTAACACACTTTGGTTGTAAAGGGGCATTCACCCTATGGGACTCAATTAAAGCTATCCGAAGTGAAAAATGCCGGAAGGAATATAGTGTGGTTGCCTGTTTAGCCCTACAGATTTCTTCCTAGCAGTCTGTATACTACTTCTTAACACAGACATAGCCACAGAAGTGAGTGAAATTGTCTTCATTTCTTGACTCTCACTACCTGACACTGGTGAAAATCATTATACCAGTTACACAGCACTTTTGTAAAGGAATGTTTCAGTCCAATAACAGAAATATCTTAAGTACTAAAGGAAGTGTAAAATTTATTTTTATTGTGTCACAAATAAGGGGAAAAACTCCCACTGAATAAAGAAAAAAATAAGAATTAGGTGGAACATAGTTCCATCCCACAGTAATCCAGAAAAAAACCTCAGTATGTCCACTTTACATACCACCTTTCTCTTGATTTACAGTCTTCAATTCACAGTCTTCTAGACAGTTATTTAAATAATCTGTCTCTCACGGAGTAGCACCTTTGAAATTGCCAGGGACACAAACCCACTTCTCTGTTTCCTCATAAAAATTTTCCATAGACACCCCCAACACAAGCATTTCCAGCAAGACTGATTTTTTCTTGGCCTTATCTTCTCCAGATGGTTTGTAGATAGTTCTCACAACTCAGCCATTGCTTTAAATAGACATAAAAAGACAAAAGTCCAGTTTCCTTTAGGACTGTATATGAAACTTGTATTGGCTGGTGAATACTGCAACTTTCAACATAAACAAGAAGTTTTGGCTCCAGTTGTGTGGGGAGATATTATGGCTCACTGTAGGGAAGGTTTGCTTTCTTAATATTCTCTGCCTTCTAAACTGGGATGGATTACATCCAAATATATTGTTATCATGCTTCTCACCCAAATTAATCTGGGTTTATACTTGTCATACTTTAATGGGCAGGTCTATGTTCTGGAAGAGATGAAAATAGTTTTGTTTGCACGTTTTCAATAATCATATGCTTCATGGTTAATGAAGCCTCTTTCAAATCTCTAACAGCCTTCTGCAGCTGATTGTAGAATTGTTGAGAAGACTTTAAAAAAAAGTAATCTTACTTTTATATACTATCTTTAACTCCTCTTGTAAAATTTTATCCATTGTCTGTGACAAGATCTGTTATTAGTCTGTACACAGCAAAGAGCTGATCAGGCATTTTACAAGCTGGTGGGGCTGTCACTGAGGTTATCGTAAGCACTTCTAACTGTTTTGAGTGCTTGCCAAGTATGACAGAAGAAACCATTTTCCTATATACAGGTTTGCCAAGACAGAGCTCCAGTCCATTCCCAGGGTAAAAGGCTGCAGCTTAAGAAACTACTATTCCTCTGTTACTTTTTCAGTGTTTGACTACCAAACATAGTTCTAAGCAAAAAAAAAATTAAAAATCAACAGTGTGCTGCTTCTGACTCTGTTACTCCCTCACAAGAATGACATCAGCTCTTGTACTCCCCAATGCATATTAATTCCCTGTGCTCTGTTCTACATGCTTAAACATAGAAAATATAACTGTCCGCAACTCTAATGTTTTGTCCAGTTCATACTGCAGCATGTACTCTAATCCCAGGCTTTCTAAAACTGTATCTTTTATTGGTTTTTTGTTTGTTTGTTTGTTTTTTTTTTAAATACTATAACAAAGTCCTGGAGACTTCCTCCTGTCCTGGAACAAACAACATCCTATTTGTCTAATATATACAATTTGCAAGAAAATTGTGGCGAATCTCTCAGTATATTCCTTGTCTTTTACATACAACTCTCCAATTTCATCACTTAGCTCTATAAAATTAAACTCATTATTTACAGAGCTGCAGGAATATTGTCACTTTAACCCAACCACAAACAGACTTGCAGGAAAATAATATAGCAGGTAGCCTAGGAGTTAGGAAAAAATGGTCTGATCTCTTAGCACGTCTGATCCCTGTTGATCGTTTTACTACAAGCAAGGACAGGTTAGTATGGGGAAAACTGAACGTGGTTAGGGTCCAATCAAAAGAAGCTTTCATCACTTAGGACAGCCATCCAAATAATAAAAAAAGGAACAAATCTTGAACACTTTCATTCAGCACTGAATTTCAGCAAAACAACGAATAAAAATCTTTTATGGATTAGTGCTGGTTAGATGAAAACAATGAAGGATTCAGTAACATGCAAGAGAGTGCCCTTCAGATTAAATGACAATTTGGAAGTGTTTAACAACATATGGTCTCTTTTCTTTGACATATACGATTAAGAATATATCTTTTTTATATCAAAATATAAAATACCATCTGTCATAAGTACCAACTATGATACTGCCTCTATATATCCAATTAATTCACTATACTTTCTAATGTAAATATTTCTCCTATTTTCTCCCTTTTTCTTCTTATGTAACTATATTTATTTATAAAATTTAAATAAATGTATATATTAAAAAAGTCAATACTATGACTTGAAATGTAATTAGGAATAACAATGAAAGTCTGTTTCACTTTGTATTTCGAAGGAGAAGGGCCAAATCTTCACATGGGTTGAAATGACATAGGAGTGTGTATAGGTAAATTACTAGGATCTAATTATGTTGCTTTTCCTTATTATACACATTAACCCAGAGGAATGCTGACTTTTCATAAATATTTTTGTTTCTTTCTTTTCTCAGAAGTGTGGAGTTCCTTGAAGACACATGCCTGCAGAGTGAGAATCAAAATATAATGAATATTTCTCATTAATGTGTCAGAATTCCAGTGAACATGGAAGAATAAAAAAGAATTGCTCTCAAAAACACAGTATAAATCAGTAAAATATATAGTGCATTTCAGATCACTGAATTAATACTTGAGCTCATTAATGCAGTCTCAAAGGAAAAGGACCTTAGACCGCATAATTATTTTAATGACTCCTGAGAATATTAAAATATCCAAAAGTCTCAAAATACACTCTCAAGACTATGGGAGCTAAGTTTGCCAGGTTAAAACAGGAAAGAACATAACAGCCTGTTTGAAGCAAGGTGCAAGTTTTCTTTTGTATGAGACAAACACAGATAAACATACACACACACACAGACAGACACACATACATTTTATTCTTTTTTTCTGAATAATTTGGCTGTGGGTGCAGCAATAAACTTCACTAATAGGTTTTGCATTAGTAACATGAAGAAGAAATGTCTGACTCACAACATAAACTACATTTTAAGCCTTTAGCTTTTTAAAAATCTTTTGGACATTTTAACTCTTGTGATTCCCTCAGCCTAGTAAAGATCTGAAAAGGGATGGAAGAGACAATTATAGGAATGCTGTTTTTCAAAAGATTGCCCCTTTTAAACAGCAGAATAGTAGGTATCTTGGTAATTCAATTTCTCTTTCTTTTGATTCAGTTTACACATCACAGTATAAGAAACTAAGACTTTCGAGTCCACCGAAGTGTCATGGAAGGGGTGAATATGTCTGTCTGAGGTGATTTCAGTACAATTTATAACAGTACCTTTTTACCTGTTTCCACATAGTTGTCTGTGAGCAGAAAATGCTGACCAACTTCTAATACTACATTCTTGATCCTTAAAGGAGTTTTCAAAAACAAACCATAATGCTCTGCTTGGTCATTCATGGTGGAAACTTTATACAGTCCTAATAAATTGCTTTTGTAGGTTCTTAAGTCGTCCAATACTTTCTAAAATATTTGTAATATTTCGGTAACTAGACATAAATGAACATCTAAAAAGTTGTACTGTTTTAGCAGTTAGAATCATAGAATGGCTCGGGTTGGAAGGGACCTTAAAGATGATCTAGTTCCAACTCCCCTGTTATGGGCAGGGGCACCTCCCACTAGATCAGGTTGCTCAAAGCCCCATCCAGCCTGGTCTTGAACACCTCTAGGGATGGGGCATCCACGACTTCCTTGGGCAACTTGTTCCAATGTCTCACCACCCTCACAGTAAAGATTGTCTTCCTTACACCTAATCTAAACCTACCCTCTTTCAGTTTAAAACTATTACCCCTTGTCCTATCACTGCACTCCCTGAGAAAGAGTTCCTCCCCATCTTTCCTGTAGGCCCCCTTTACATACCGGAAGGCCGCTATAAGGTCTCCCTGGAGCCTTCTCTTCTTCAGGCTAAACAACCCCAACTCTCTCAGCCTGTCTTCATAGGAGAGGTGCTCCAGTCCTCTGATCATCTTTGTGGCCCTCCTTTGGACTCACTCCAACAGGTCCACATTAGGGCCCCAGAGCTGGACACAGTACTCCAGGTGGCGTCTCACCAGAGGAGAGTAGAGGGGCAGAATTACTTTCCTTGACATGCTGGCCACACTTATGATGCAGCCCAGGATACAGTTGGCTTTCTGGGCTGTGAGCACACATTGCTGGATCATGTTGAGCTTCTCATCAACCAACACTGACAAGTCTTTCTCCTCAGGGCTGCTCTCAACCCATTCTCTGCACAGTCTATATTTGTGCTTGGGATTGCCCTGACCCACGTGCAGGACCTTGCACTTGGCCTTGTTGAACTTCATGAGATTTGCACAGGCCCACCTCTCAAGCCTGTCAAAGTCCCTCTGGATGGTATCCTTTCCCTTCAGCATGTCGACCACACCACACAGCTTGGTGTTGTCAGCAAACTTGCTGAGGCACATATTCACATATTGTCTGAAAAAGTATTTCCTCAGCCTTGTATTTTCCTCTTTTAATTTGCAAAAGAGTTTTTGCTCCTGTGTTAACATAAGGATAACAGAAATTCTAGTTTGTTTCTCTGCGTTCATCAGCCTGCATGCTTTTATCTGATTATCTCCTATTTGTCTTCTTTGTATGGCAAGGATTCTCACTTTTTTTCATTTTTGCTTACGCTGTTTGTATACATATGACCATTCTCATTACTCTTCTTTAAATCCTCTTATTTTCTGTAATGCTGAGAGGGGTACAGGTAGTACTGTTCCTATGACAGTAATGATACTTTTATTGATTTTATGACACATTTGTTGATTCTTCTACCATCCTATTGTTTAGCTACCTGAGCACAGGTGCCACTCTGCTGCAATTTGATTCTGCGCTCCAGAAAAAGTTAACCCACAGCTCTTTGCAAACAGTGAGAGGCCACTTTCCACTCAGCACCACTTGGAGACCGGGTCTCTCAGTGGCCGGCCACACCTCACCCTCTGATCTCACCGTCCCTGGGGCTGGCCTGCACGGGAAGGGACAAGGACAGCCGCGCCACCCCGTGACGCCCGGCAGAGGCCTCCTTTCTTGCTCCGCCTCTCAGAGGAAGGCTCTAGCAGCCGGGTCAGCGGACAGTTTAACGGCCGGGGCACGAGGACGGTTTAACGGCCGCGGCTGCTCCCGCGCGCCAACGCCAAGCGCGGGCCCGCGAGCGGC
>JAHREE010000444.1:718710-772413 GCA_033628505.1 Tringa tobata
CCTCTCGGGCTACGAGACCGGAAGCCCCCGCCGCCTGCCCTTTGAACCGGGAAGTCCTCGCGGAGGCCTGGGCGGACTCGGTTTGAATGAAATCCGGCTGATTCACGGCGGCCTGGGCTAAGGCGGCGCGGCCGGAGAGGGCTCTGACCGCAGGTGAGGGCCCGGCGGGGCGGGCGCCCTCCTCACAGGGACCCTCGGGGGCTCGGCACCGCTTCTGTGGGCCTCGCCGCGGCCGTGGGGCGGCCTCTGCGTGGCGAGAGTGGGGCCCGCCGGGAGTGGGCCCGAGTCCCCGGCAAGGAGGCGGGTGGTGTGGACGGGAGCGGCGCCGTCGCCACCCCAGGCAGGGCTGGTAGCCCCGTGGGAGTGGTTTAGTCCCCGTGGGGCACCGGGCCGGTGGGGGAGCGCGCGGGGCCGGCGGTGCCCGCTCGCCTTTGTGCTGGTTGCGCTCGAAGAAAGTTTGGGCCCTTTCGGACCGCGGCGGGGCCGCCGACAGGCGGGGCGAGGAGGCAGTCGGGCCCTGGGGAGCGGTGCAGGGGGTGGCCCGCCGCCGGAGCGGGCCGCTAGGGCCTCGGCGCCTCACGGGCCCGGCGCGGCCCTGCCGCCTTCCCGGCCGAGAGAAGCTGCCGTGTTTCCCTTCGGCGGCGCCTGGGTTGGGGCCGCTTCCCGTCCCGTGTGTCGGGACGCCGAGTGTCGCAGGGGGTGCCCCGCAGCGCCGGTTTATCCTGCGGACGGCAGCAGTAGTCTGTTGCCCGTCAGAGGGACTTCGGGGACTTGAAACGCTGCTTCTGCTTCTGGAGTGAAGCGTTGGGGCGATCCCCAGCAGTGCACGGCTCGAGTGTGTTATGGAGTGGGAGGGAAGCGAGGGGAAAGCGCTGGCTGGGATACGTGAAGGAGAAGAAATCTTTAATCTGTGTAAGAAAAGGTGAAGCAGAATTAAGTAGAAAAAGAGTGATAATCGAAACTAACGGTACTGTTTCTAGTGTGCAGCAGACTTAAGAATCGTTTTCAGAACAAGTTCATGTGATATAGTGGGGTACTTGTAAACAGTTGACAAATCTGAGCATGTGCTGATGTCATCTCTTAGAAGTTGTACTTGTTTTCGGTACACTGTAGAAAACAAGGATTGAGATTGACTTTTTAAAAAAAGTTTTATGCAAATTTATTTGAAAGCTGTACATAGCTGAAAAGGTACTAAGTGAGCTGAAAAGTCTGAGGTTTGTATTAATCTTAAAGTTTTCACCCCCTGCGAGCCCAAGGTGCACTCTATGCCTTGGATATAGGGAGTACACTTGGAAGAAGATTCTGCCGAGAAGAGCACTGTTTGTGAATTTGTGTTATGGAAACAAGGGAAAGATTTATGTTTGTGAAGAAATTCAGAAATTGACTTGCAAATGAATTGTTTCTGAATCACTTAGCATGACTTTGAGCAACTAGGTTTTGCCTGTAGCTTAGTAGGAAGTTTGTGACTCATCAGATGTCATAACATCAGGGATATTGATTTGATATATATGGTTAAGAAAATGAGAAGTTAAAGCATACTTCAAAAGTAAGATTAAATAATACCAAAATATTTATAGGTTTGTAAACTTTCTGGGAATTGATTCAGTTTTGACAGGTGTTGTGGAGTGTGTACTAATAGTAGCTACAACTCTCTCCTAAGGTCTGGGATGATGGGAAAGGACAGGTGGTTAGGATACCCCGAATAATAGAAAAACAGTGTGATGAGTACTTGCTGGAGTTGGTGACATGGGGGTGGTTCCACAATAGTTGTGTGTCTACCCCACCTTCTGCAGACTTCAGATAAATTATGTATAGCATAAAATTAAAACTAATTTTGTGGGTTTCTGCAGTGGTGTGATTTGTTAATGAATCTTCCCTTACCTGTAAGTTTGGTGTGGATATATTGAGGTAGCTTTAGAGTAGTCTGCTTGTGTCTGGATTGCTTTAGTAATCCCAGTTCAGCAACGAATGCAGTAGAATTAGATTTACTCTGCTTCTGGAAATCAGAAAGCAGAGCCTGCGAAGCTTAACCCGCCTACTTTCTAATCCAGCTCAGGTCTATTGAGTTTCAGGTCTATACAGTCCAGAAACATTGGGTTTCCAGAGCTGAGTACATTATAGAAACAAAACAGTCATGTAGCTGTGACCTTGCGCTACTGAGACTGCATTCATTCACGGCATGGTTAATCTGTAGTTTTAATGAACAGATTACTGAGACTTGATGGTGATTTTTTTTTTTTTTATGTTTTTCGCTTTTCATAAAAATTTATAGGAAGATAGACTTCCCTCCACCCCATTGTCACATTTGGAGTGTCTGTTCTTGTTCAAGTTTCTTTCATTCTGTATTTGCTGACTTTACCTGCAGTGAGTTTTTGTTCTTTTTTTGGTGAAATGATGTTTCTCTGCAAAATGCAGTTCCTCAACTAATTTACATTTGTAGCTGTTTATCATGCCCAGTGAAGTTGAAATTGTTATAGTTGAAGCAAAAACTTTAAACCATGTTTTTAGTTGCTGTTAATAAAATTGTTAATCCATCTGCTATGTGGAACTTCTCAACAAAGTGCTTATGCAAAGCTTGGTATGTAGTCTTAGGTGGAGAAACTGAGTTCCCAGAGGTGAAAAGATTTGCATGAAGTCACTCAGTGTACAAATTGCAAAGTGTGGAGTAAACTGCTGTCACCTGAGTCTCGCCTGATACTCCCCCCACTTATAGGGCAGTTTAGTAACCGGTGTTTTCTCTTCCATGTATGTTGAAGCTGATTTTGACTTTTTTTTTTTACCAACTCAAAAGTTGTCAGTCCAGGAGAATCCGCTTTTGTTGAGGGATTGCATCATGAAGTGTTAATGCTAGATCAAAATAGTGCACTGTAGTGTGAAACTCAAGTGTCTCATGCAAAGAGATACAGTAATTTAAGACTCCATTTCAAGTTGATTTCAGAATACTTGCTGAAACATGCCAAGCATAAATATACCTATACGTACATTTGTGCATCATGCATTTATATAATTTCATCCCTGTGTTACCTAAGGAAAGATGTTTATTAAAAGTCAGCATTCAAGTCAACATTTAAGTGTCTTGAAAATAATAACCATCAACTGAATGGTGAACCAGAGCTCTCCAAATGAACAGCTCTTGCCAATTACTACAGTTGCCTAACAGTGGTATTCTGCACAAATACTAGACATGTTTTTTTAAAAAAAAATTGTTTTCATATCAGTTTTGAGATGCTTTGTGTATACTTCCACTGCATTATTAATAACTGTAGACTTTTCCCTTTTGAGGCCAGGACAGTTAAAAGAAAATTGCAATGATGGAGGTTTGGGTTTTTTGAATACCAACTTATGACCAAGGTTTTTTGGCTGGTGCATTTCAATCATGGAGATACACAAGCAGAGAAGTTACTTCAATTTTTTATAGCCATCATATTGATTTCCATCAGTGTATGTAATGCAAATCCTGCAGTGCCCCAAAATGCAAATTCATTATGATTTTAACTGGCTGGCTGCGATTTTCTAATATGGATATATGATACATGTACTCACTTCCCTAAAGCCTCACTTTAAACAGAGATTGTTAATTCTTCCTTGCAGACACAAGGAAATATTACCAAAGCACTTTTTGCTGACTTCGGAAGGAAAGGTGAGATTTACTGTGAACTGTTTGTTTACTTTTCTCTGTTTTTTTATATGTATCTGTAAGTATATATATATGTGTGTGTGTGTATAGGGAAAAAACAGGTAAGTGTGGAATCAAAACTAGCCTTTTGCACTTTGCAAAAGAGAGAGGCAAAATTCTCAACTATAGGTTACCATGTGCTGTGGGAACCAACAAAGCTCACAGAGATTTGTTTCTTTAATATCCTTGAGGGAAGTGGTGGAGGGAAAGTAAGATACCCGCACGGTTAAAAGTGAAGTTGTAGCTCTGAAGCCCACTTGAGAGCTGGTTGCAGTTCTGTTGCAGCCTGTGGTAATGTAACTGCTGGCTGTTGTGGTCCTGTCTCATCTGATCTCCCCTGGACCATTTCCATGTGCAAAGCTGGCAGATATGTAGCAACTCTTCTATTGACTTGTTAATGGAATTCCACCCAACGTGTCATCATTGAGAAACTCTGACTTGTTCTTTCTGCGCTAACTTTCCAGGAAGATTAAGACATCTTCCTTTGCTGTTGTACTTCTGTCACGGTTTGACCCCAGTCAGCAACTAGGACCACACAGCTGCTTGCTCACTTTTCCACCCTCCTCAGTGGGATAGGAAGAAGAATAGGAGAAATAAGGAAAAATCAAGAGTTGAGATAAAGAGAGTTTAATAGGACAGCAATGGAAGAGGAAATAGAATATACAAAATGAGTGCCCAGCCAGTTCCCATCCAGCTCATTGTCCTGTCCGTCCCATCCAGCTCATTGTCCTGTCCGTCCCATCCAGTTTATATGCTGAGCGTGATATCATATGGTATGGAATATCCCTGTGGCAACTTTGAGTCAGCTGTCCTGGCTATGTCCCCTCCCAGCTTCTTGGATGCTCTTCTTATTCTCGTTGTCCAGAAGCTGCTGACTCCTCATACCGACCTGCTTAGTAACAACTAAAATATTAAGTGTGTTATCAACATTGTTCTCATCCTAAATCCAAACAGCAGCACTATATCGGCTGCTAGTAAGAAGATTAACTCTATCCTAGCCGAAACCAGGACAACTTCCTTGAGATAAGGTTCAGAAGGGTATCTGTTAAATCATCTCAGTTACTTAAAAAAAAAAAAGAAAGAAAAAAAACCAACAACCCCACAACCAAAACAAACAAACAAAAAAACAAAAAATACCCAAACCCCCAAAAACACCACCAGAAAAAAACAAAGACATTCTTTGGGCAGCTTTAGCTTAAAGAGTGCTTTGACATAAGTGTCTTCCAGAGTCTGGATTAGCGTTAGAAGCAATCAGCTCTTCCGAGACTTCTTTTTCTGTTACGCCAAGACAACTGTTTCTGGGATGCAGTGTGAATCCTCTCAGAGAAGTGAACAGGGTTAAACCCAACATTTTTGTTAGCCTATCAGTTTACTGCAGGGCTGCACAAATGGCTGTCCTGGCAGTACTGAAAAAGCAGCATCAAGTTGGTAAGCAGCAGCAGCAGCTTCCCCACTGCTCCTTATGTTACCATTGACATTGAAAAAAACGTCTATCAAATCATGGCCACAGATCATTTCACAGATCTGTTTTAAAACACTGCATTACAAATGATTGAGGGGATGCAGTTAGTGGGCAGTGTTCTCTGGGAGGAGGATAACATGACTTTTAACTCCTAAACTGAATGTGAAGCAGCCTTTCTCAACCTGAATTCAGGCAAACCTAAAGGTCTCTGAGTTTCCCAGTCACACCAACTGCTCTTGCAGAAATAGACAAGAAAACTCTCTGTGCTTGCAGACTGCTTTTTGCCTTTGTGCTTGACAAAATCTTCTAAAATAGTAATATAGGACCATAGTTTCAGTTTCTAACAGCATGTTAAATTATTGATTAGCTTAAATTGTTTAAATGGGTTATTAAAGTACTTTGTTATTCCATGTCATTTTGAGAAACTTGGAAACTTTTTTCAGTGTTACAGATATTTGGGCAAGATATGGCATGTACCGCTTCCAGGGATTATACGATACAAGCGAAAAAAACCAACCAAGCATTCTTTGGGTTATTCTTCAGTGGTGCTTTGTCCTTTTGTAGGTCATCAATGTAAAACTTCTTTTTACATGTGCTACCGTTTCTAAATTTTACTGGGTTTCTGCCCTTCCCCTCCTCTCTATTTCCTTCTGTAGGAAAGAGACCTACTGGCGTCATATTTATAGTCAGAAAGTGGGAGCTGCTGCTGAGTTTGTTCTGCGATCACCTCTTGCTGAGCACCAGGTTAGAAATGCGTATTTGCTTTATTTGTAAATGCTAAAGTTACCTTAATTAAGGTCTAAAAATTTTGCTCAAGCTGTTTTAAGGTTTACAAACGCATTATTTCGTAAGCAGAATTTATGGCTGAAATATTTGGGCACAGTGGATTAACAAAAATTAAAATTAGTTTTCATTTGGATCGCTAACTTAAATTCTTCAGATGTTTATACAGAGTAAACAAATATGTTTAGGTCTAAATATACTATAACCTACTAAAATACTTCCATTTACAAATAAGAAAGTAAAGTATTAGTTGCCAAAACTCTAACCGAAGTCAAGCCATGGAGCTAGTGAAATAATTTCCAGTGCATCTAGATTTTCTCTCTGTGCTACTGTCTTGAGAATCTGAACATCTTCAGTTCAGTGGCTAGCTGTGATAGCTGGGAAATGTTACATCCCTCCAATTCTGTAAGACAATGAGATTTTGTTTTTCCAAAACCTGGAAAGTTACTGTTTTAAAGTTCGGTTAGACTAATTAGTTACACAAACTGATTATTTATCAGTGTAACTTTAAAATAGTAAAATATGCCTCTATAAATGATGTACTGTTCTCTTTTGGTTAGATAATGGAATAAATTATGTAAATAAAATATTAAGGATCTAGAAATACCTACTACTTCTCACTTGCTAAAGTGAAATAAGATTTGTTACTCAGTATTATTTCTTAAATGTAGGTACGTAATATACCTCATCAGCTTATGGAAGTTGCTGTAGTTGCAGGAAAGGCCAAGTCTTATCGTTACGAATTTTAGAGACTAAGAGTTTCTTAAATGTACAACCATGATTGATTAAAATTATAGTTTTGGTGGTTTAAATCTACTTCTCAGCTACTCTTCAGCCCTCATTAGTGTCATGAAAGATGAATCATTGTGAGTTTCAATAGAGAGGTATCTGCCATGGAGGGGTAAAATGAATTGTAGTTGGTGTTAATTTGTACTCGTGACTGCTTTGTTGGAGCCATTTACCATGTGCTTACATAATAGCTTTAAACAGCAACTTAACCTTTCTGTGGAAATTCTATGACTTGATTTGGAATTTATTGTAGTTCAGGACAGGAAACTATATACACTTTGTGTGCAGCTTTTGACTATAATAAAGAAGCTTGGTTTCAATGAGTGTCTGGAAAATGTAACCTTTGACCCTTTAATAAACTACTTTTTAATTCATATAGAGCCAAGGTAGCTTTAAGAAAGTACTTATTGTTGAGGCTGAGATTGTTGCGTTTGCATGTTCTACAGAATGCAGGTAGCAAGTCAAATGAAGCTAACTAGGAAAGTGAAATTAGCAAATAGAGCAAGCGTTACTGATTCACGTGTCTTAAAATATTGTTGTTTGAAATGAGTGTAATTCCATACATGATTAAAGTAGGAGATAAATAATCCTGTCTAGTGATAGGCTTAAATGCTGCCTCTGTGTGTGTTAACAAGAAGCTTAAAATACTTGTTTTAAACCTAGGCTGAAATAAAGCCTGTTAGTGTCTATCCAGTAAAAATATTAGCAGATTTCAGAGGGAATAATGAGATTACATTCACCTTCAACGTAAAGACTTTTTTATTTTTAATATACAAAGCAAATTTATCTCTTATGGTAAGTTCAAAGTTCTTTTGCATAATCAACTTTAAAAGAAGGTCCTTGAATTGGTATTGTTAATGCAGTCTGTTAAAATTATGTATATAATTCTCTAAGGTGTAATGTAACATCCATTGCGAGGATTAATGTATTTTGGAAATACCATGAATTGCTTTTATATCGCCTGAACATGCTTTATTGTGTTATATTAAAACTTGTGCAATTACGATCATAGTTTCTGATGCTTTACTTTGTATCTTCTATTTCACAAATAAAATGGCCAATAAAATCTACTAATTTCTGTGAGCCTCATAACTGGCTTGATTTGATGAAAGCAGTTGTTTAAAAAGTAACATCCAATAGTTTTTGTTTATTTTATCACTTAGTTTTGTTGCATAAAAGCTAAGAAGTTGAAAAAGCCAAGTAAACAAGATAAAGGTCTGTTACAGCTGGGACAGATACCCACAATTAAATAGTAGATTGCTTTTCAACAATAGAATGTGAATTAACTGCAGACAAATAAACATCAGTGTAATTTTTTTTTGTTTGGTACCTTAACAGTTCTTATTCCTGGAGGTTACCTATTTGAAAGTTGGAAGATAGAAAAGTGGTTTTTTGGGGTGTTTTTTAAGTAACAAGTTAGTTACATGTATTGGAATAATCTTACACTAAAGCAATGGCACGTGCAACACTGGAAATGTATTAAATGACTGTACTGTCACTAATGTTCTAACTATATACACATTAAATGTTTACTTTACAGTATTTCTTTTAGTATAATGAGTTCATTAAAAAAAAGCTTTTGATGCTAATTCAGAGATCCATAATCTGCTCAGTGTCTTTCACATGTAGTTTTGATGATAACTGACAAGCTGTAAGTTAATTAGCGCAGAACTTACTAATGAGGATGCTAAAATCTTACTTTCACGTTTTTATTGATGCTTTCTGAACAAATTGGAGTAAACTTGATTGTATATCTAATAAGTTTTAGGCGCTTCCTGGATGTAGGTGCTGTTCTTAAGCAACAAAAATCTCCCAATTAACTGAATGATAGGAAAGTTTTGAAAAGTTTGACAAGAGTGCTTGTCTTCAGAAATGGGGATAACCCAAAACCAAAGCAATAAAACAAGGTCTGTTAATTAGCATGGAAGACAGCTTCTTGAATTAATATGTGGTGTTAATTAACAGGAAGTCTGATGTTGTGTTGTAATTACCACCAATATTTTTGACATACTGAGTGACTGAAGGTGAATTATATAGATAGCAATTTAGTAAACACTTCAGAGCTTGGGAAAATTTTTCCTTTGTTTCTGTTTTTCTAGAAATATGGATAGACTTCTGCGACTTGGAGGAGGTATGCCTGGGCTGGGACAGGTTAGTATACAGCTTATTGATATCTTCTCTTAATATTAATCAATTCTGGAATATTACTTTTATTATATCTAAAACAGCATTAAAAAAACAGCTCATATTAACAATCCCTGACTCTAGAGATGCTATGTAAGTGTATGCAAATCATTGTTACAGCCTCACTGGGTTTTTTTTTTTGTCAATATGAACTCTTGTGTCTGCACTGAGTTTACAGAATGTTTATAAACTTCCCATTTGGTGTCTGAACACTTTTTAAAGTTTGGATTGAAAAGCATTGGAAACACAGAATAAAATTAAAAAATCAATTTCCAATAATATGGATCTTCAGAACATGAAGATTGTTCTAAATGGCTGAGCATAACCACTTGCCCCTTCATAAATGATATATTTCAGCCTTTGAATCGTTATACGATACTGAAGTGTATGTCAATTTCAGGAGGTAATTTGAGTTGAATTCATAACTTGCAGGTAGTTGTAGCCACATATGAGTGTGTGTTACTGTGTCTAGTCTTGTTCTCTTTGTCCTCACTTCTGTAACTGCTGAAAGCAAAAAGGCCTACCTGGCGACTCTCCTGTTCCAGTGGGAGACCTACACACATTGAACAGCTTCTCCTACCACTGGAGCAAGTCCTAGTGCTTTTTCCCTTGGCCAACTGGTGTGGCCAGCAGTCTTCAAAAATTAAACCAAGATAATCTTATTACATCGTGCTGACTACTGTGGATACAGGGGAAAAAATAATTAGAAACTTATTTGAGGCTTGTAGGAAGAATTATTTCCTTAAGGAAAGGGCTCCAGTGTAACTTCCTTTGTTGTCTTCGCTGGCCGCAGTAGCTGACCTTTCTCTGCTTTCCTCATCTGCCTCTGGGGCTCTGTTCTAAATTGAGAATCCAGACTCTTGTTGTTCTGGAGGAATCAGTTCTGTTTGTCTTAGGCTTCATGGTGTGTGTGTGTGTTTGCTTCTGGGATGACTGAAATTGCTAAACTGACAGCTTCTTTTGGTTGCATATAGTGTGTTTATGTCCAGTATAATTGGGAAAGGAGTGGTTTAATACTGAAGCATTTGGTAAGCTGATTTACAGCCTCTAGGTGTTTTGCCAAATAAGCTGTAACTTTTGGTGCATAATTTTTTTCCTTTTTATAGCTAAAATTCTATTCACGCTCTCTTAGTGAATCTTCAAGCAGCCCTCAGTTATTTTTAGTTTCACTTTCTTAAACAGTTATTTCTCTTGTTCCTCCGAGCTGCCAGCCTGCTTCATGACTCTTCATTTTTTTAACATCTGCGCAGTCTAATCACTCAAGCTTTCACTTCTTAGGCCTTTCTGAACTTGACGCATATCAAAGCTGTTTTTCAGATTTACAGTTAACTCTCTCTGCTGCTTTCTGAATTTCTCAGCTTTAACTTAAATCTTGCTAGAAAATTGTGGCAGACAATAGAACATAACATTCAGAAGAAGCTCACTGAACTCCTCTGGCAGCTTTGGCCTGCAAAGCTGCTCTGTGTTTGTTTAAATATGGAATTGTTTCTTAAATGAATTGATGAGTATGTGTTGGATTACAAAAAAAAAAGGTGGAAAACTGAATTGCTCTTTATGCAAGTTGCTGGTTTTACTCAGTGTCTTGACTACGCTTGTAGTCTTTTGGTTTATTGAATCAGCAGGAAGACTTTTTCAAAAAGAATCATTTTATAATCTTAAAATATGGTGTTTCAGTAGACCTTCAAAGCTCACTTCTGTTCTGAATATTGATTGATTGATAATTGAGGCTGACAGATGATTCACAGTGAATCCGATGGCTTTGAGGTGGGAGAAGTCAAATATTTCTGGGACACACTTTGTCCTGCTAGGAAGTAAACAAAGTTATTACCATTTGTTTTGCACTAGACTGTTCTAAACACTGTACAAAGCTTTTTGTTTTTCTTATTACTGTGTCACAGTTGTTCTGTCTTTGGTGGTTTTGCTTTTAAGGTGGAACATAATAAAAACATCTGACCGAGTCATTCTTGCTAACACAAGAATCATCTGTGTGTATAGTCTTATAGAAAAAGAGAAGCATTTTCAAAGTAATTTTATAACTTGAATTGGGAGTTTTTTTTCTTGTAGCTAGGGCTTCACTTTGAAAGAGGACTGCATCACATAAGGTCTGCTAACAGTCTGATTTCCTTTGTAACTAATGTTCAAGTAACAGCAAATGCTTGGTCAGCACAGTTTCTGTTTGATCTCTGCCAAGGAATTCTTTCTCGTTGACTTGCCTTAGCTTCTTCAACAGCAGTTACTTGGCTCTTTTCCCTTGGTAAAAGCACCTCTTCTGTTTATTATCTTGTTTGGGTTTTTTGTTTGTTTATTTTTCTTCATTTCCAAACTCAAATATGTTGTCCCAAGTGCTCTTTGGATTCATGTTTTTACAACTTTGTTTTCAAGTCTTTTGGTGTCTTGTATTCCACTTGAAAACCACTTTCAGTGAATTCATGGTCCTTCTATTTTCTTACTACTTGCTCCTTCAGCATGCTATAGAGTGGCTGATTGGCCTTTGGTGTTGAGTGTTGTGGCTGATGCTAAATTCTATTGACCCTAAGCCTGTCTTCATATGGCTAATGAACAAATCCTTAAGGAGGTGATCTTAAAGTGATATTTCAAAACTAAACTTTCCCTCCAGTGACTTGTGGCTTAGAAATTTTAAGCTATTTCCTCTCTTGTAGTCTTAGATGGACAAGAACTGTCTTCATGGGGCAGCAGGTGGACGAGAGAGTAGGGGAGGGAATCTGATAGCTTTTGGCATGACGTAAGTCATCCACAGTATTTTCTGGTAGTGAGCTTGGTCATTAACTTTGTGTTCTTTGTATGGGAAGGTACCTATGTTTAGTTTGAAGTTGATGCCATAAATAAGACCTTTGCAACACTCCTTCATGCAAAAATTGTTCATGTCTTACATGCTTGGTACTGTAGGCATTTGAGTTTTTGCTCTCGTGATATATGTGTAAGAACAGTGAGTGATTCAAGCTTTTATAAAAAGATGTGGGGAAATGGTTAAAGTTCGAAAGTGTTGTGATGTCCCAAACAAAAAGCTTATTACTTTAATTTCCTTTCTGTAGTTCGTGGGAGTTCAGATTTTGGCAATGCCTTTGTTTTGCTTCTCTTATGGTGTCCTCTGCCCCTTGTCATGTGGGTTTTTTGTTGTTTTTTTTTTTAGTTATTCACTTTCCTGATTAATTCTTTTCCCTGTTAATTCCCCTATTAATTCTCTCCCTGTTCATTCCGCTTGAATACTGCCTACCACAGAATTTCACTAGTGATTTAATACTCCACTTTGCATTGTACATTTGCTGCAGACAAATTAACAGGCTTTGTGGGGTATGAAGAGCATTCTACTTATGTAGCAGGCAGGAATTTGGAGCAACACACCTCTTCGTTCTGTACACAGAACTATTGTTTGCTAGTGAAATCAGTTTCACATATGCCTCTATTAGGCAATCCCACTGGAAATGCTTAGGAGTGTGAGCAAATGAAGTGCATTTTGAGCAGAGCTCTCTCTCCCTAACACTTTCAGAACAATAATCCAAGCTATACAAGTTATTGTCCATGCTAACACATCCTGTCTATTTTTCTAAATCCAGATGTGATTGGAAGCAGTGAAATAATTAATGAAATTAATGATACTTTTAAAATGGTGTTGAAATAATTTTTCATTACTTGATGGATTTAAAAAAAAAATATTCTTTTACATTGTTCTGTTGATGCAGACAACTGTTCTAGTGCAATAAGTGGAAAATAAAACTGATTCTGTATTTCTGAATTAACATATTTGATGGCAGAGGAAAAGGGAAAAAATCCAAATGGGAAGGGAGGGAGAGACAGAGAAGTGACCTGTGTCTTATAAGGAGTGTTTACACCTTGACTTGGAATATAGAAAATAGAAGTGCAGATAGCTATTTTATTTGAATAATGGACTTGCCAATTAGCCATCAAGTGCTTCCATCTGTGAAATAGTTGATCAGATGGGTTAGCTGGGATGTTTCCAGATTAGGGCATTGTAAATGGCACTTGAAAACTGTCACTTTGATTATGAGGTTTCAAGCATTGCACTGCTTGATGCTGTGGAACCTTTTTCCCTCATATTATCATGGTTTTTTAGAACATGCTGATCCCATTTACTAAATCTGTGGCACCGTGGGAACTTGGGAGACCTGCCACTGATCTAAAGTTCTGTTTCATCTGCTGATCTAGCCAGGATGGTTATTAGAAAAGAGCACTACTGGCTCAGTATTTTGCGGGGCTTCAGAATAAGAGTTGGTAATCTGGCAGGCAAAGGAGGGTCAGGCTTAGTGTAGATCATTCCCAATTAACAATTAAATGTAAGTTTCCTTGATTTACTTCATTTAGCTGATGTGTCTCTTGAAGTAAATGAGGTGGTCTGGTTGGCTAATCTGCATCCTGAGATTCCCTGTGTCAAAAAAACCAAAAAAACAAAAAAACAAACAACACCACCCAAAACAAAAACCAAAACCCCCTCAACAACAACAAAAAACCTCAAAACCAAAACAAACCCAGACAAACACTCCCATCCTTCTCCACCCACCTTCCCAAAAAAACCCAAACCCTAAAAACCGAACCAAAAAAAGCCCTCAACATCTTGAAAATTGTTTTGATTAATTGATTCTTGAAACAGAGTAGGTTTTAGTTTGAAGGGTGCAAATGTATTGTCTTTAATGAATTGCTTTTTCCTTTGGAAAGCTGTAGAGTGTTTTGGTATCTTGGCACCTGCATGACTTCTTGCTTCCTGTGTCTCCTGGGTGTATTTGCTTTATGTGGCTTGAATTGTGGTGATACACTATTGTCTGCTTCTCACATGTATTTGAAGCTTCAGATACTCCTTTTGAGAATAGTCAACTCCTATAAAAAGTTCAAAAGATGTAATGGATTGCCTGTGAGATGTAATTGATTGCCTGTGAGGCTTTCTATTGCATGTAGAAAGTCTCAGTGTCAGTTTATATATCCAAAATACATGATTTTGTTTTATGGAGAAAAAGCCAACACCTTAGATACAATAAACTGTGCTTTCATTGACTGGGCTGAGTATTTTACTGCATTGATCAGTGTTTCAGTACAAGGCTGTTCAACCTAAAGCTTCATATAAAATTTAGAGTACCAGTGTGGCCTGGGTGTGCTTACACTGGAGATGATGTTATCTCCATGGGTAGTGGAGGCTTATTTGAAAGTTGTTGGGGCTTGTTAAAGGCTGGGTATAGTTTTCTACATTTGAAACACAGTTGAGTGATTGTAAGGTGATTTATATCCAAAAGTGCTAATGGGAGAGGGAGAGAGAAACATGCTAGAATTGGATTTAAGAGCAGTCCTATGATTGTACTTACAACACATTATGTACTTTGTGTTATAAAAGCTGCCTTAAAGTAGGATGGGCTACACTATCATAAACAAAACTAAAAATACTAAAGCTAGTGGGTTGTGCCTGAACATTATCAGTTTCCTCTGAAATACTATTTTCCTGTAAACTCTGGAGACCATTTTTAGCTGCCTCCTCTTGGCCTCAGATCTTAAACTTCCTTATTTCTAATAATTAGGCAATTAGCTTTTCTCTCCTCAATTTAATTGCCAGTCTAGTCCGGCCGACTTTCTCCAGAAGAGACAAAGGAGTTTGGACAAGGAAATGAGTGTAGCCATAATAAGAAAGAACAGGGAAAAAGACTAAACAAGCAGACATCTTTGCCTTTTGCATTACACCTGTTCATTTGAAATGTTCATTTCTGTAAGCAGGAAACAGTCTCCTTACAGTGATCAATTTAATTTATTTCTCTTAGAAATTGTTTCTTCTTTCAGAAATCCCCTACTATTGAATATTAAGTTGCAGCGCTACTATACAGCACTTTTGAACAAGGGCTTCTGTTTTCTTCCTGCGGTGTGAAAGAATCCTCCTTAGATTTTCCTGGAAGTTTGAAGTGTTCTTCTTGCATTAATAGTGGTGTGTGGTTTACTGGTTTTGTTTTTAAAAAGTGTTACAACAACTAACCTTCCTGCATATTGCCACTGAGTTTCTCAGTTCACCTGCTTGTGTCCTGAGGACCACCTCTTCACATCAGAGAGCCTGTAGGCATATAGAACCTGGTGCATTCTTCTACATATTGAGTAAATCCCTTTTAGCTGCTCTGCTGCACAAAGTGTATTTTTAGGGTGACCTCAGACAGCACCTCCTGAGGGCTACCTTGCTTTCTTGGCAGAACTGTCTAGAATAAGGTAATTAAAAATCTGCATTAGAGGAAGATTTCTGGAAGCAGACATAATGTATAAATGGTCACTTGTTATTTGCCCTGAGGCTCATTTCTAAACCCCAATACCTTCTGTAATGATGATGGGAGTAGATAATGGGTTAGTCCTGTTTTTATTCTGGAGTGAAACTGAGCTTTGTATTTTCTGGATTTTCTTTACTTGCAGTAGCTTGAAGTTGGGAGAAAATAGTAGTTCTTTTTGAAAACATGTACAGTGTTACTGAGGAGTTGTTTTGTGTCCATGATCCTATGGCTTTTTGCTAACCACAACATTGTCATAGAATTGTAGAATGGTTTGGGTTGGAAGGGACCTTTAAAGGTCATCTAGTCCAAATTGTCCTTGTGCTTGATAATAAGGAATATTAATTGCAGTAATGCAGCAAACCTTCCCTTGCTTTCTGCACGTCTCAATGAATTTGTAGATTGTATGAGGTAAAGAGAAAGGAAACGCTAGAACCAGGAAAGATTACATTTAAGTGGCCATTTCATGCAACGGTTGTGTTGGGAACATTGCAGCAAGTCCAACTATTGCAAATTGCGTCAGGGTGATACATGTAAATAACTTCATGTCATGAATACATGTTAATATTGGGTAATACATATCTATTTCTAGAAAAAATTAGATGAAGTAGAATGACTTTCTGTAAAGCATATTTTAGTAAAATTAAGCTTATCTGACCTCAAAATAAATTCAACTAGCATACCAGACAGATCCTGATAAATACGTTTTTTTTTCCTTAGTAAACTTTAAGTCTCTGTCTTAAAGAATATTTTCAATGGTAGTATTGGAAAACAGGAGTGCTGTTTTTATAAAAGACCTTTTTGCCAATTTTGGGCAATTAGATGAGCAAAGCACACTACATTCTACAGCTATACGTGAAATCCTGCATGTGCCCATGTTGGTGGATTACTATACTTCTGTGAAACTCGTAGTGGTGCTAGAGAGATTCCTGGTAGATGGATAGGATAGAAACATAAGCTAAGTCTTTGTGGCTTCCTTTCTTTTTTTATTTTCTTTAACTATAAATCCGGCCAGATTCTCTGTGGTGTATCCCAGTGAATTAGAGATTATTTTTGTTTGAAGTTCTGCTTAATTAAAAAAAGCCAAGTGACGGAAACAAGCCAAACAAGCAGGAAAGGTAGGTAGTAAAGTTTTGGCTCTGCACTGAAGAGGTGTTTGCAAGCTGGTGTTCCCAACCCATTTAACCAACTGCTCAAAGCTATACAAAGTTCTGTGTTCTGTAATTTTGGTTTCTGAAGAGGAGCGGAGATGGGAAACATTGTATATTTCAAGTCCATCTATATTGCTGTTTATGGAGTTCTCTTGTAAATGTGAACCTGGATAAACTTTTTTTAGGAGACAGGATTTAGTAGAACATACTGAGGCGTTTTTTTTTTTTAATCTAGCCTGTTAAGGTTTTTTGGCAGATATTTTTAATTTAAAGTAGCAATTGATGCCATAATATTTCCTTAGTATCTCTACTCCATTTTGGAGGCTATGAGACTGTCTACAAGACTAAACATATTACTACAATTTTTATTTCATCTGACATATGGTGTAACAAGACAATGTGATCCTTTCAGAAATCTAGGCTGTTTGTTGAGACTTATGGTATTTTGTGGTCTGTTATGTATGCTTGATTATAATTGGTATAAAAATGGGCCTAAACATACAAACTGTTTAGACATAATGCTAGCTTCAAAATATAATCCTGTTGATGTGGAACTTACTGTAAAATTATGTGTGTACTAGCTTGAAAATTGCAATAAAATTTCAAATTGCTACTAATTAGCGTGTGATTCACAATGCAAAATAATGTATTTTTCCCTGTTTATGAACTCTATGACTTTTTTTTTTATGAACTGGATCATTTTCTGTGTCATGACTGATCATGTTAACTTCCCGTACTGCAGAAAATGCGGTACATGGCTTCTGGTGCTTGTCATGACAATGTTGCTAGAACCATTGAGATCGGGAATATGGCTTACTCCCTTCACCCCTTCCACTCATGGAATACAAGTTGGCATTTTCTCTAAGTGTATTGTCTCTGCACAGGAAAAATTGTTCCACAATCACAATTTTGTTTAGATTTTTAGGCTTAGTAATGTGTGAAAAGCACTATGCTGATCTAAGAAATCTTATATTCCTTTATGTCACTATATCATCAGGTTACACCACTTACTGACAAAGGGGAAGTCGAGAAGAGCAGTGGTACTCTGGTGAACTTTAAAGGTCTTTTTATTATCACTAATACCTCTGCCGCTTCTACACACTTGCTTGAGTTTGTGTCCTCTCTGCAGGTAGTATTCTGTAATGGTTTTTCCTCTCGTACAAAGCTATAGGCACACCATTGGGTTTAACTCCACAAAATAATAGTTTCAAGCTCACTTTAAATGCCCTATCTTCCCACACATGCTTTAATTATTGTTTTATAATGCTTGTCATTGCATTTATGCCCCTGTTGCCCTTCTCCCCCACACCCCATAAATGTCATGATTATCTGAAACACTTCTTTGGGAGGACGTAGAGAAGGGAGGTGAAGAAAAAATGGGGGTGAATGGATGAATAGTTTTTAAATTCAAAAGTAATGCAAGTTCTTTCTGTCTTGGTTTTTTTTTAGTTAATCTTTCTCAATTGTCTTGAGATATAACAGCTGAAAATATGTACTGAAAGGGTTAAGTCGGCATGAAAGAATTCATTTCCACTTTAATGACCTAGCCTTGCTGGGTTAGGACGATGGGGAACATGCTTCTGACTTGTACTCCTATTGCCAATTAACACCTCCTATAACAGGTTGCCTCAGCTAGTCATTGAAGCAGAGGCAGTAGAAATAGTTTACATGCAGCTTGTTTTTCACACTAGTTGTTTAATACTCACAAAATTAAACTATTAAAAGGTTCTTTCTTAGCTTACTGGGAAAGAAATAAACACTATAGCGGTCAGTGTTTGCTTGTGTTTCCTATGTTCATGTTTAAATTGTTGTCCAGTTGCAAAAATTAAAAAAAAAAAAAAAGTAGTAGTGATTGTAGCTGTCCTTATATTTTACACAGAAATATGTTGTTTGGTGCAATAAAGCTAAGATTTGCTCTACAAGGCTTTAGTTCACTGCCTTTTTATTACAGTTGCTTCTGCAAAATGGGGTTTCTTTGTTGAAACAGCTATAATGTATTTCAAAATGATCTTTTGTGCTATTAACATGACACCAGAGCAGTGTTTGAGATCCATTTAAACAATAGACAGTGCTTCAATTTGTGGAATTTCTCAATTGCTTGTGGAATTAATTGAGTCCACTTTCTGTACCTATTTGAATAAATGTAAAATAGTACAAATAAAGAGCAGTGCTCTAAAATGTCACTTTAGTTCACATTTAATCAGCAGGTATTTTAATAACATAATAAAATTGGCTAAATAATTGATACCAGTTCACACTAAGAGAAAGGTGGAGTAATATACCTAAAAGTGTTAACAAATTTGCTAAAAGGCCCGAGTAGATAACACTTCGAGGCGTTAGTTTTTATCCTGTTAGAATGGCAAATGCCTTTAACACTTCATCAACAAGGGCTGCCCAAGTAAAGGGCTGCTTTTTATATTGGATCACTCTTTAACTGTTTGAAACAAAAATAGTATCATGCACAGTTTAATATTACAGTGTAATCTTCTGTTCATAACTTGAATGTGATTCTTTTTCTATTGCAAGTCTTACTGAAAAAAATTAAGCAAAGGTGTATTTTAATAGCGGTAACTTCATTTTCCGATTATTATTGAAACTGGGATTCTGCCACTCTAAACAAAAATGAAACCAGAGTTTGGTTGGGTTTTATGAGATGGCTGGCCATCGGGCAGCTCATTTCATTGACTGACAACATGTATAGTTGATTCAGAAGAAACATGCATTTTCAGTAAGTAGCACAATAACAGTATTATTTTTTTAGAACAGTTTTTGAATTTTAATAATTACAGTATCCAGCTTATACAGTAATGCCTTGGAAAAAGAATGTTGAATATTCATTGCAGTTTCCAAATCCCTTTTTTCCAGTTGCCCAAGAAATTATCCTATAAATCTGTGGGCAGGCAGAATGAAGGCAGTATTCAGTGTTTTGTGGTGAGATGGACAGTGTTACAAAGCTCTGTGCAGTGGGAGAACTGTCTGACCTTCTTTGAATACCATAATGACACCAAAAGTACCAGCAGATCTTTTGCGTTACAGATATAAATGCTTTCTTGTTTGGGTTTCTGACACCAGTTAATTTAATTTGGTGCTCTGTTTCATAAGGATGGTGCTCCTTTGTTAAAGTTGGCAGGCAGCGAAGTTTATGAACAGTGATAATAGCACATGCTGTGGAGGGTCAATGTAAAATACTTTGCCTCCATGTAGAGATTAGCTAATAAAGTCTTTCTTCCTTTTTGCTTCATGAAAGAAACGCATAAACTTCTGTGGAAGACTAGCAGAAACAGGCCAAAGAAATTCCAAAATGTGTAACCTGTAGCAAGCTCCCACATACTGTGTAAGCAGCACATAGAAGCTGCGGCTGTCACTCCAAGACTCTGTTAGATTATCAGCCATTTATGAAAGGGGAAGTGGACAGAGATGGAAGTAAATTGGATCCAGTTTCCAAATGCCCGAGTCTTTTTCAAATGGCATCATCTAAAGCCAAGTAAACTACTTGAAAGACCCAAGATCTATTCTGTTGTTTTTATCTGTTAAATCTTTAAAAGTTTTATGCTAAGAACTTGATGAACTTTGGGTTTATAATTTTCTCTATATGCTAGTTTATCTTTGGAATAAAACTAATGTGAAATTAAATCCATTGTAAAGGTAGATTCTGGACAGCCTTTGACCTATGGATCCTTTTCTCTTCAAAATTCCAGAATCGGTACATCAGAATCACTTCAGAACTGTTGAGCAGTTCATTCTAATCTATATGCAAAACAAAAGAAGGAATATTAACATGAAAACTAATACACATAATTGGTACAGTGCAGTGAGTTGTTTTTTCTCATAATTTAGCTAGTAATTGTAATTAGTGAGGAGAACAGAGCAGACTGAAAGAAGATAGTGAGGTCTTCACAAAAGTGTCTGTGACTAAGGGAATAACTTGGTATGTGCTGTATTTTGGAAGATAACTGAGAATCAATAAACCTACATTATGTTTGCATAGTATGCTATGATTAGCTAATCTGTAAGTATTCAGGTAAATTGGTTGAACTGCATGAGAAGAGTGGAAGCTAATATCTTTGCTATCTCAGGCATATGCTCAAGTGAAAAGGTGAAGCCTGCAGTTAATATCTCCTAACTCTTAGTGTAGTCACTGACACATATATTTAAACTCGCATTTAGTGGGTAAAATCATTCACAGTGAATACTGTGGCTTAAAGAAAAAACAAAAAACAACAGACAAAACATGCTAAGCAAGTTGATTTACACTGATGGAGCATTTCTTTATGAAGTAGCAATATTCCTATACTGAAAAGGAGTTGTTGGCTGTGGGTGTTGGCAGCTGGAAAGAGAACTTCAACATAACTTTTGAAAACAGGAACTCTTTTATGTCATGGAATGCCTAAAGGATTGATAAAGTGTAATCCCTCTTCTGACCAAGGTGAACACGCATTTGAAAGCTCCAAGGAATACAGAAATAAAAGAAGGAAAGATTAGGAATGAGTATAGGAACTAAAGTAGGGTAACGCCCTTCCTACCTTTTCATTAACTAAAGGTAATTTAGTTACCTTGTTACAGAAACAAAATGTTACAATGTTTGTCTACTTAGTTGAATCTACTGACTGATTTTAAAAAGGGAAAGTTACGAAGAATAATTAAACTCGTTACAAGTTGTGAACACAGGTGCCTACCCAGGGGATAGAGACGTGATTAATGCCTCCTCAACTGCAGGAAGGGTGTCGGTGTTACCTGGCATTTTAACTGACGTTAGCAGTACCATATGGGAGAGCCTATTTAAGAGCCATAGTCCTTGGAATAAACTTCAGTTCAAGCTCCTGATTTTTGAGAAGCTGGTCTCAATCAAACATCAACATTAGTCTTCCAGAAATCACAGAACTACTTATGGTAGTTTGGGGGAGACTTTTATGCTATTCTATATTAAAAAAAATACTGAATGGTGTAATGGGATGCTTGTTCACAGTGAAATGTTAAACAAGATCTGGGAAAATGTAAAATGTGTATGGTGATTACAGTGTAGATATTATGGTTCTTCCTAAAGCAGGTTACTGTGTTTTTACTTTTGCCCTCATTTCAGGCTCTTTCTAGTCTAGAACTGGTAGAAAATTGGGAGAGAGCTTTATGCATGAAGATAGGGAGGGGTTATTATCAAACTCATAAGGTTGTTGTTTTTTTTTAATTAAACCCCAACTTGTTTCTGCTTTATTCTTAGCAACAATTAAGTGGAATATGAGCCTTTGTGCTTTCCAAAGTATTAAGACTTCTAAGTGAAAAAAAGATAATTTAGAATAGATTTAAAATAAAGTAGAAGAGATACAGTTAAGAAAGTGAACTTATTGTTACTGTGTTTTTTTCTCCATGAACGTGTATCAGAAAATAATTGGGCATTTGAAGCTCCATCAATCAAACATTAGTTGTAGTAAATTTTGAATAAGTGATTCAGGTATCCCGTGAATCTGGTTCTGTGAAATGTTCTGAAGAACTGCTTGTATAATTTTTCATGGTAAGTGTTGGAGGAACTTCTCCACTGGAGCATCTCACTCTTGGGCTAGGGGTAGTCAGGGAAATACTTGATGAAGAGGTAGAATTGATTAAAAATGGACCTCTGGTGAGAATATTATAGAAGATGAAAAGTTAAATCTGCTGCAAGATTGCTGGTGGAAAGCCCAAAGTGTCAGAAGAATTAGCAATGAGTAGTAAAAAGTGAGAGAGAGCTAATACCAAGACAGGATAGTCAGCAGTATTGAAGTTGGAAATAAAGGTTTGAAGGTGTTAGGAAGCAGTTGTAGTTGACACAGATCCATGCATGTATGTGAGTTTCCAAATATAAAAATTGGATTCAAAATATAAGGATTGGGTCTGGAGCTAATAGAGCAGGAATTCATTGACACTAGGGTGAAAAAAACCAAAACTGAATTTTCTTACTGTCTTTAAAGCATTCTGAAGACTGGATAATGTTCTTCTGTGTGTGTAAAAGTGAAAGTATGGAGAAAGGACAACTGCTTAATTTAATATGCTGATTACTTGAGTCCCTGGTTTTATCTTCAGGAGGTGATGGCTTGTGTTGATGACTATCTTTTCTGTTTGATGTCACATGGATGCACGTTGTACTGAATTTTTTTTAACTGAAAACTCAAGAATTTACTCAAAGTTTTTCTTTTTTTTGCCCAATTTTGTTTATAACTGTGGAATCAAAGTTCTAATTCTACAAAATATTTGCATAAAGGCACTGTTTCTTCCCCTCCTGTAACATAATGTGGAGTATCTTTTTTTTTTTCCACCTTACTCCAGAGTTGCTTTGTTTGCCCTTCTAAGTTTACATCACTTTCTGCAAAAGTAACCTTTTGTCTTTTCAGTGGAAATTTGTTGTACACAATTTGGTCATAAAGTAATGAATGTACTGTTAATTGGCTGTAATGAGGTACGCTGATACAGAATTCTGTATATAAGAGCAATATGTCTCTTGCTTCTCGAGAAAGGGACATTTAAACTGCTGCCTCTTGTGTTTTTCATTTTCAACAGTACACAGAACCTGTTTCAACCAATCATTCACACCTGGGACAGTTGTGCTAATTTTTGAATAACTACTCATAAGGCAAAGAGCAAAGTATTTTGTTCACAGCTTTTCCACCTAGGGATCGGAGGTCCGTTTTTTCTCTCACTGTACCAGTGTATCTGCAAAGTACTCCCATAGCCTTTATCTGCAAGTCCTCTTTAGCTGAAAGCTGATGAAGCAAAGGGAAATTGCTGTTTGTGTTGGTGCCAGTTAATCATGCTAGCCCAGCAGCATTTACATTCACACCACTGTAAGAAACACATAGTTAATTGGAGAACTGGCCGTATTTTACAGCTGACGAAGGTTAGCATTGCGACAAGGCTGACTAATGGAAACTTATCTGACTCTTAGCCTGTATGTCTTGTAACAGGTTTGTACCCAGTGCAATACTTGCCAGTTTTTTATTTGACTGATTCTGATAAGATCGCTCTTTAGATTGGTATTGTTTTGGGGTGAGGGAGACAGAGGAGGATGGCTAGGTGACTTGCATTATCAAACAGTTTAGTAAGGAAAGGTGCTATAGAGAAGTGTTTGGGGTTTAGGTGTGCTTTTGGGGGGTTTTATTTGTAAGAACTGCATCTAACACACAGTCACAATTATATATGCATTTTTCTGTAAGTTCTGTAACATGGAAAACAGAAGAAAATTTTTAGTAACTGCAAAATAATAATGGTGGAGAAAATAATTATTTATTCTTTTCATAGGGGCCACCAACAGATGCTCCTGCGGTCGATACAGCGGAACAGGTTTACATCTCTTCCCTTGCACTGCTGAAAGTAAGTGTTCTCTTTGTACAGCATCTGTGTATAGTGCTGCAGATAGGGCACCTGGCACCTATTCAAAATTTATGGACTTGTGCTCCTTAGTTCCTGGTCAGATTAATACTTAAAATAAATTAATACTGTTTGGAGCCCTCAGAGGAAGAAACTTCTTTTAATTACTTTCGTTTTGTTGGCTTCATTTTTACTATTTTACAGTTCCTTACAGTTTGCAAAAGTGCTACAAGTTGCAAATTATCTATAGATCAGCAAAGGCTGAAAGAACTATCCTAAGTCAAACTCAACCTCCTGTTAAATGAACAGTGTCATTTGGTCTTAATTCCAGATGTTGAAGCATGGTCGTGCTGGTGTCCCTATGGAAGTTATGGGTTTGATGCTCGGGGAATTTGTTGATGATTACACTGTGAGAGTGATTGATGTTTTTGCAATGCCACAGTCGGGAACGGTGAGTTCTTTATACCCAGACTTTGATAATTTTGTTTGCTTGGGGTTTTTTTTCCTTATGGTTAATATTTTTTTAAAGCTTTTTCTATTTTGCCTCATTTATGCAATCTCAATCTTAACCTACTAGGTATAATTCAGATACGTCTACTGCAATTAAAGGTTTCAGTAAAAAAAATTAGTTAAACTAGATTTATTTTAATTTATATTTTTTTTAGCAAAGACTAGTACGTAAATATGTATATCAATATATGGAGATGTTATATCTTTATGTATGTATAAAAACATTGGTATAACATCACTTATAAGATATATAAATTGATAACTTTAAGAACCCATTTACTATAAGCTAGGGGAAGGATTCAAAATGTAAAAGGTTTGATGAGAAGTGTTTCATGCCCTTAATTGTAATGGTGCTATAAATATTCTTCAAACTTGCTCTCTTTGACAGATCGTAGAGTGACATATCTCTTAAATGATATTTTTGTGATGTGAAAAAAAATGTATTTTAAATTTGTGTAAGAATATTAATGTTATGAAGAGATACTTTAAAGAGCTGATGAGCAAATGAGTATAATTGGAATTTATGATGGGGTTTTTGTATAACTTAAATGAAATACTGTTCTTAAAAGAAGCATGGATCCCTTTGTAAGTCAGCTGCACATCAATGAAATTTTTGAATTCTTTTGTCCTGAGTTTATTCTGTGCATGTACATAGTATAAGTAGAATCTGCATAAAGCTAGTACGTGATATTTATCTTGAATAAAAGCTGTAGAGCTGAACTTGTGAGAAACGACAGGCCAGATTTGCAGAACAAAAAGAGGAGGAAAAGATGAATTCCTGTGCTTATTTAATCATGTTTACTAATAGTAGAGATTATTTAAATAGCAATTCAAAATCATCTTTCAACATTTTAAAGTCGCATTGAAATATATTTAGAAGAATTGTATTTTACATTTAAGGGTGTTTGATCAAGTAGTTCTTAAGTAGTCAGTTTGCCCTTTTACAAAAACGCTTATGAAAGGTCTTCTATTTTTTGTTTGTGGAAAGTAACAAATTAAAAGATAATATTGTTTTATGTACAACTACTATGATTTTTGTCTGTATTCTGCACCAGGGTGTCAGTGTGGAGGCAGTTGATCCTGTATTTCAAGCAAAAATGTTGGATATGCTGAAACAGACGGGAAGGTAAGTCACCCTAAAGAGGGCTGACAGTAACAAATACTCCCTGCATGTTGGTTAGAAGAAACAGCTGGCTTCCTGCAATACTAGTGATCTAGGGGCTATTAATAACGTTTTAAAAGAAATAATTGGCCAAGAAATCAGGTGAGTAGCATAACATGTAATTCAGTTCACCTCATTCATTTCAATTGTCAGGAGATTGTCACTCATGTTAAACCTACAGCTTTGATTATTGAACAGAAAGGTTAGAATGCTGCTCAATTTAGTATAGGCAGTTACTAGACAGTACGTCCTTAAAAGATTGACTTTTTAATTACTTAAGATTAAAAAAATATTAAGTTGTAGTTTATTTATGAGCAATTTTAATGGAAAGGGGAGATAATTTTGTAAAAGATCCTAGTATTTAAACAAATCTTTGTTTCACTCCTACCTCTCAACAGTTGTCGTCTGCTTGCTCAAATTCTTTTACTGTGGGAAAAACTTCAAAATTAATGTTAGCAAAAGGCTCAGCAGCTGAACAGAACAGTGCAAATTGCTTTTTGACTGAGTTCCTAGTTCTACTGCTGGTTTAATTGATATTTAATCCTTTCCCACCGTTGGTTCCCGTTGTCCATGTCTGAAATGGACTTTCTACCGTGAAAATTCAACCCTCGACGCCAAGGAGTTAAAGAGTAGATATTTACTCAAGTGCTGAAAGGGTAAAAACTGGTTCAGTGAAGGTGTGGTAACAGGGTGAAAAACTGAAAGCATGATCTACCACTGCTAATGTGCATCCCTTAATGATAGCCCTCTTTTGTCACATTTATTCATGTCCATGTTTTCACCATACTATGGTGAGTAATTTAAATATTTTTAATGGTGGTTTTTTTCACAGCTCACCCTAATTTATACCCTGATACATTACTATTTCTTCTTGTTATGTGTTTTTATTTTTAAGAATCTCAATGTCCTCTTTGTTTCAGACCTGAGATGGTAGTTGGTTGGTATCATAGTCACCCTGGCTTTGGCTGTTGGTTGTCTGGTGTAGATATCAATACTCAGCAGAGCTTTGAAGCCTTATCAGAAAGAGCTGTTGCTGTGGTGGTGGATCCCATTCAGAGTGTAAAAGGAAAGGTATAGTAGACTTGCTTTTTTTATTTTTTTTTTAAGGTACTTTGGTAAGATTTAAGATAGAAGCACTGTATATATGTTTAAGTTCTTGATTTTTGGAGGCCCATTCTGCACTAAAAAATAAAAATAAAAAAAATTCACCTTGAATATGAAAAGATCATTTTTAGTGTGTTCTGCATCTTACATCAGCAGTCCTTAAACAGGCTGGAAGTCTTTGATATTGTCAATATACATAACCAGTCATAATCCTCCCTTAATATTTTGCTATTCAGATGTCACTCAACATGTTCGCAACTAATAATCCAAGTATGCATTGTTTCAGATATTACATTTTAGTCACAAAATCTAAGATCAATTACTAACAGATTGGAATAAGTTCAGCCCTTTAATGTGAGTACTAACTAAGGCGGCATCGATTTATAGGCGTTGCATATGATTGCTTTTTGTATCATTTCTATTCCAAATGTTTTGGGCAATAAAACTTTAACAGAAGACTTGGTATCAAGCATTTGAGTTTTTGAGAAGTCTGCAGATAAATGATTAAGTATGTTAAATGATTATGAAAAGAGATTAACTTGCAAAGCATATTGGGTTATAGTTGTCCTTTGTTGAAATCTCTTTTGTTCTTGTTTAGTTCTCTTTTTATTTCTTTCTAGCCCCATATGCCATTTTCCTATTTCCTGCCTCATGACAGCAGGGAGCAGCTCTATTATCACCTTCACAGAGCTGTCTGCAAATGTGAGAGGCAATTCGATTTTGCTCAACCACAGGGAGAGTGGATTAGAAAAACTACAGAACGTACAGAAATTGGCTAGGTGGTTTACTGCTTTAAAATACTGCTGAGGTGTTTTGTTTGAGCATGCACTCCCATTGTATTGTAGAATAATTATTGAAATGCGTCATGGTATATATGGATGATATTAATGTAAATTTATAAATATTTAAAAAGTAAGTGTTCATCTTCTGTAAAGCTGTAGTATTCTATTTCCTGTGAGACAGATCATATTAAAGCTACCAAACAATTCCACTAAGGGTTCCCTTAATTTCATAATAAAATATTCTGAAGCTACAGTTGCATTTTCAGCTGGGTTTTTTTAAATTCTCATTTTTATAGCAAATTTGTTTATGTAATAGACAGTTGAAAAATTAATAGCTTCTGGTTGTTTGGAAGCTATTAGACATCTGAATTAATTTTGCTCCCTTTTAAATTGCATAAAGAATAGATGAAATTTTAGGTAGTTTTTGTGGAAAAAACAACAAAGACATAGTAGAACGTTTAATTACTCCTGACTTATTTTTCCTAGAACTCTTCCTTTTGCTTTCTCTTATTTTCCCACTCTGATAGAAATGTTGAAATAGGATTCTTTTTATTTTGTCAAAATACAGTTTTCAGGTCTATACTAGTAATTAATTTAGACCTTGCTAGCTATTAAATCTGTTAAGGAGAAAAGTCTCACAGTAAGTCACACTGCTGTTATACCACACTTGCTCACTAAGTGCTTTTTTTTTTTTTAATATATTTTTTGCCACAGTTGTTTGACACAGATGTCATCTTTGAGGGTCTTTGTTCTCTTCAAGAAAGTTATCTTTCACATATTTATTTTGACTGTGAATAAATTTTTATCTATCTAAAAATTTCTGGAATTTTTGTCCATCTAACAATTTCTCAAAGACAGCTCTTATGGCTTTGCTACCAGTACTTGAGATCACTGGAAGTCTTGCAATGTTTGTTTTTCGTACATATCTAGCTGCTACACTCAGATTAAATTACATTCTCAGGTTTCACCTTAAAAAAATAAGTTTTCATTTGTCGTGTTTCTGGCAATTCATCCTTAAAAGCTTAGAAATAGAAAGAATCTCCCAAATTATGAATACCACTTAAAATTAATTTCTTGATTTTGTGGGTGAGGTTGGGGTATGGAATACGTATGACTTTTATGATCCTGGCTGACAAGATCACTAATATTAAAACGTATTTTGATTTTAGATTAACTGAGAGAAGAAAAGATATATTAGAGCTCAGGGGAATTTCTTAGGTGAGGTTTGACTTTCGTGTGCGTGGCTGCCTTAGTATGGCATCCAGTGCCTCTTCCCATGTTAGACAACTTGAGCTAAGCCTATTTCAGGCAAGTACCTGCTTTTTCTCAGCACCAGCAGAAGAAAAACTGCTTGCAGAGGTAATTTTGCTGGTGTAGTAGCCTCTATACTGGTCGGCTTTTGCTCACGTGTGTAGCTATGTGAGTCCAAGATCATTACTTGTTATACCTTTTACTAGCATAACTGTCTGGCAAAACGTTATAGTGAACATGTGGCATAGAAGATTTTAATATGGTGTGTTTTGACTGAGATTAGATATATTTAAAAACAAAGTCCAAAATCACACATTAGCTAATTTCAAACCTGCCTCGGGGCAGGTCCATGCCCATATAAATTGCTGTGGCTTACAGTCAGTGAAGCAGTTGTGGTTGTCCTAGTGAAGAATAACCGGGGCAGAGGTTATTTTCATGTGTCAGGAAGTTGAAATGAATTCTGATGAGGAGCCTCAGGTTCACCTTGACTAGCTAAAGCATTAAAAAGCAGTTTGCCCTGGCACTGGTAGAAAGCAAAAACTTGTTAACTTCTTTGTTAGCTGTCCTTGAGTTCCAGACACCTAAAAGGACAAGGATGTGTGATTGCAGTTTAAAGAATACAGATAATTCCCATCAGTTTACCAAAAAAAAAAAAAAAAAAAGACATTTTATGTCTTCATAAAGCCAATGAGCAAAAATTAAAAAATCATATAAAAATAAAACCCTCATATAGATCTGTGGATTAAATGCCAACTACTTATAATAACCGTATTAGGACTGGGATATTATTACATAAATATAGCAGGACACATGAAGGACAAGTAATTCTAAATACTGATCTTACTACCTTATATATGTCTTTTTGCACATGCAGTATGCTTTTTCATGACTGTGTACCATATATTGCAATTTCTAGGTTACTGACATTCTAGCTGTCTGTAAAATAAACTCACAACAGATCAGTGAATTTTATCTGAAGGTCAGTGTTATCAGAACCCAGAGAGAAAAAGCTTTATGTTTGGATTTATCTTTTTTAATTGATTTCTATGAGTGAAGTCAAAGTAAACATGCTGAAATACGGCCAGTGGGGCAACCTGGGTAGCTGTTGCTTCATCTTGTACTTACTAATAAACCTTTCTTTTACCCCCTCCAGTTTTCCAGACTGTGCAGTAGAAGTTGTAATACATATTTAGAGTATTCCACAGAAGCAATAATTTCATTAAAGATCTGGATTAAAGCTAAATATTGACATTTCATATTTATTTCCAGCATACATTTTGAAATGTCTGTACAGAGAACTACATACCTTTGCCAAATGTTAAAAATAAATTCTTTTTTTTTGGACCTTAACTTAGCAGCTGTTCCTCACCTCTTAAGGAAAATATACTACACTAAATCCACTGTAACATAGTATCTTTAACTATCTTTAACTCCACAATCATTAACTTACTGTGTTGCACTCACATATGTAAAATTAAGAAAAAAGTGGTGTTTTCTTTTTTGAACTGTTTAAATCTTTATTATAAAAAACTCACCATTTAAAATGGTTTGGTTTTCTGAGGCAGTTCATGGGTTTTCCTTGATTAATAATTGCTGACATAAGGATCGGTAAAATATCCAAAATTTTCAGAAGTCCGTTTTGCCCATCTGAGAAGTTTGTTGACGCTTGTGGTGTTTAGTAGGATATGTAGCAACATCTCTTATTAAAATCTCTTATTCATACAGCAAAATTTCATGTCCATTATACCGTAATTTTTCCTAGCAAGGCACTGTCAGAAGTATTTGTAGGAAGATCTGTTGGTTTATGGTAAAAATCTTTTTTTTTTTTTTTAATTGTTTGCTGAGGAAAAGATTTGTCTTTGCCATAACTTGTGATAAATTCTACTTTGCATGTTAATCACCTCCTGACAGATAAAAGCGGATATGCCACAAATCTTAATCTTGTGCTTAAACCACATCCTGCCACTTTCACAAAAGAGGTTTTTCTATGGTATTTTATCTTTAGCTTAATCTCAATCAGATGGAGTACAAGGAGAAAAAAAACATTTGGGTAGCCAGGTAAATCCAAATAACACCAGTTGTAAATGATCTCAGGAACATCATCTAATCCAGCTTTGTGCAGAGCGCAGTGTCAATGTTGAGTTCAGACCAGCTTGCTTAGGGTTTTGTCCACTTAAGTCTTGAGATGCAACAGCCTCATGGGATTATCTGTTCCAATACTTTATTATTCTTGTAGGGCTGGTTTTTTTCCCCTTGTCTACAGTCAGCAGCTCCCTATTTCAGTTTATCACTACTGTCTCCTGCCAAATAATTCATTGGAGAACCTTATTCTGTCTTTTGAGTAACCTTTTCTGGAACTGGAAGGTTTGATACTTCTAAGAGTAGCCAGAATGCGGGCTGTAGTCTAAAACCATTTTGTTCAATCAGTTTCTTTTCAGTGGAAGTTGTAAATTGCTTTATTTTGTTCAATTTATGAGATCTTTAGGATTTTATTCTAAAAGGAGTAACAAATGTGATGAACTTTATCATTTGTTCTTTTACTCATTTTGAAAGTGTGAAAAAAAATATTCTTATCATGCTCCTAGAAGTCCCAAAGAGGGACAGTTATACTGTATGGTTAAAAAAAAAAGGAAAAAAAAAAAGAAGAAGAGAACGTAGCTGAGTTGCTGCTGGAGGTCCATAGTAAGGTTGCATCCGTCCAAAGCCAAGGTCATCTTGAGCAAGGTGAGGGTCTCAAAGTCTTTTTGAGCTGTTAACAAAGAAAAAGAATATCTTTAAATATTCAAATTTATCCTTAGAATGATAAAGCATTGTGCACCTCTTGTAAAAGTGTTGTGGCTTAAATATTATACTTTTAAATTTTGTAGTGTTCCAGCACATTTTTAATTCTTATCTTGCTGATAAGATTTTGTCCACTTTTCAACATGGACGACATTTATATAGGCGTAAGATAAAATGCCACCCCAAAACCAATAGACCATATGGTCAAACAGTTTTGTTTTTCATTTGCTGGATGACCTGTTCTGGTGACCTCTTTCATAAAACACTCCTCTTCGTCTTTTTTGGCCCATTGATATTCTAAGTCTAGATGACAACCTGTGTGTAATCAGTTATGTATATGAGCAATCTGTTTTTATTAATACCTGGTTTTGGTTTTTAATTCTTCAGAGTAATAAATAGATGGTCATTTTGTTGAGTGCTGACCATAAGAATAGCGATTTGCAAATAGTTTTGATCTCTTCTGCTGCTTCTACATTCCAGTTTGGATTGAATTTTCTATAAACTACATTATCTCAGCTTGGTGATGCATGGGGGGAAAGGCAGCTGAACTTCTTTTCTGAGTCAGTTTTTGTGTTGCAGATCCTCCCAACCTATCAAGATAAATATGTATGTGAATGCTTTTGTAATTTGGTAATTACTTGATAGTCTGAAAGTGAAATTGAAAGCAGAGATTTAACAATTAATCTTCTGAATGTTGGAATTGCCAACAAGAATTCTAGCCTCAAGAATTTTCTTCAGCTGAATATGTCTTACACGGGTTTTCTGAAAGATTGCATATTTTCAGACCTCCACTCTTGTCAGAGTGCTATTATTTTTCCTTTGAACCTGTCCTTTTCCCTTGTTTGTTTGATTTAACCACAGGATTGGAGGAGGTGATGACTGTTTTTAAAGAAGGAAGAAAAAAATGAATCCTTAACATGAGATGTGTGGAAAGATGAGTGTGATGCCAGAAATTTGAAATTTAAAATAGCCCGTTAAGAATTAAGTTTGTGAGAGCTTTAAGTGGATTGGAGGCATCTAAAAAGATTTTCTTTATATACCCAATTCCCCCTCCCCATTTCGTGCATTTGTCTTAATAACTTTATCTTAACAAGTCTTCCCTAGGCACAAGTGAATTCAACAGTCGTTAGGGTATGGCTTGAAAGTATTAGTGAAAAACAACTAAACAAAACAGTAGATTGACCATATTGTCACTACTGCTTTGAGACATATCTGTTTATTGCAAATTATTATGCAGATAATATTTTACAAGAAAATAGATTTTAAAACATGATACCTACAATTTTACGTCAGAATCTTTTATATCTGGAGCAACTTTCATTATTAGAACTGGACTTGCTAACACTTTTCTATTGTAAAGGGGAAAATTCTAAAATAGAGAAGATAACTTTGCAGTGTGTAATTCTGGTTGAAATTTCAAGGGTACATTTCTGTACATTTTGTACAATGTCTAGTACACTTAGATACTCATATAGTACTGTGATATTTCTTACCATTGACCGAACAGAGCTTTTGGTGCGGTAACCTGCATATTAGAGATAGAAATTTCCTAATTTTATCTAGGCAAGAACTGAGTTTCAACAGGAGCCTGATTGGGTGAATGAGGAAGGAGATACCTTTGTGCTGGGTTTGTTTTCTGTTGATTCAATAAAGATTGATGCTCTTTTTCCTGAAGAATCACGTTTGTAAAAGGTGAATTGCATCTGCAATACACTCCAGTGGTCAGGATATGGTCAGGTTCAGTTCAGGATATGTTTTTCTAAACCTACTCATAAACTACAAACTATTAAACTGTTTTATTACTGCCAGCATACCACTGTTTTGTTACTGGTTTTTTTTGAAACCCATCATTTTTATAGCAGTTACACATATTCAGAGTAACATATTTTGCATATTTTACTTTCTAATTTTTTAATGGGATGCCAAAACTGTTAATATCAGTCCTGGTGTTCTAGAATTTGTTATGTCACATCCTTTGGACTTGCTGTGATTTAATTAAGCAGTGTGTATGTTGTATGGTATGGTGCATATGGTGGTTTACCTACTAAACCATTTACATAGGTTACTTCAGTTCATGCCCTTCCTTAAAACAAAAAAAGTTCCAAGAAGATTTTTTGTTGAAAAGTATTAAATGTTTAATTTTCTTTTGCTGTGGTGGATGTAGAATAGTCCATTTATCTTCATTAAGGCATATAGCTTTAAAACTTGTGGCTTTGCTACTTGGGAGTTATGGATGCATGCCCTCACTTGTCAAGATGAATGTATTATACTGTAGTTCTCTCCCCTCCCAGTATGGATATTCTAGTTGTACTGTGGATTTGACCACAAGTAAACAATTCTCTAAGGATAGAGAAGGAAAATGCACATACTCCTAGGAATATATTTTCCAGAGCTAAAATTGACATTTTATAAATAATTTCCATGTTGCAAACTTCAAACTCACAATCACAGCAATTCAGTGATATGCATTTGGCATGAGTCAGTTTCAGTTCTTAGTGCTTTTCATTGGAAATGGCATAAAAAGTAAGATTTCTTTGAATTTTTTATGTTGTGGGCTTACAGGGGACAGAAGATGTTCTTCACTTGTAGTTGTCTAACAGTGCATGGCAGCATAAATAACGAAATGGTCATAAACCTGAGCTGCACTTCTCAGGTCACATGTTCCACTTCATTTTTAAAGAATCTAGAAACAAACTAAGCAGTTGATAACAGGTCAGTTGCAGGTGATAAAAGAGATTTTAGATGGGACATTACTTCTTTTTCCACACCTGGCATAACCACATTATATCCTTCGCAGAGTTGTCTTTAAGCACTGGTATGTTTGTTCATAAACATATGGCATAAACAATACAGTGTTATTTGAATTCCAAGGCCACAATACATTTTTAAAGATAGTCACCATATGTCATAGATTTTCACTGGAAAAAATATTGATGTTAGAATTCTTTTTTATTAATTTAAACAAAAAAGGCCGCCTTGTTTCTAACTGAAGTTTACCATTAAAATATAGTGGATCTTGCAACTTTCAGTATTGTTTGTAGATCTGATATTGGAGGGATTTAATAGAATCAAGTGTGTAAAGTACTCTTGAAATCCTGTTAATGTTTTATTATTTTTTTTTAAAGAACACCCCACGAAGTTATGAAGACTGTTTTAGAAACAGTGGTAACATATATATATGGCATTCGCACTCAGAAGAAGCTAAAACAAGTCTGGCTGCTAGGCATCCTAAATTTTAATCAAGCCATTATTTTTAATAACTATGTGGAGACTATAAAAGGCCAGATTTTTATCTAATTAGCAATTGAGGAGTCCAGCACTTGTCTTTAGATTGTGAAAAACTATGAATCATATTAATTATAGCTATCCTCAAATTTATTAAGTACACTGAAGATAATTGTAAATTTTCTTTCTAAAAATACATTATGCGGGCTCTAGTGTGGGTTGTTGACCTCGGGGAAATGCTTTAAAAATGCTGTATAGTTATTGTTTTTTAGATTATTATGCTTTTTGAAGCTAAGACAGATGTACAAAAAGATGCAGTTTTTATTTTGTATTGGCAGCTTCCAAATATTTAGTATCTATTTCCAAGAGCTGCAATTAGTAAAGCATCCATGGTACTGAAATCCACACATCCCACAAGCTAATTATATTTGCAAGGTCAGATTGAATACATATTTTCAGAAAAATAAAGGGTTATATAAATGTGTCTTCTACTTGGCTGTTATATCACAGTTTGTTGATCTGGAGTATAATGTGTACAATTCACAAATTTGTCTGATAACAGAAAGTGGTGTGTGATTGTGTTTATTTTACTAACCAGTATATTCACAGCAATCACTTCCAAATATCTCTCCAGTAAAGATGTGTTAATTACAAAACAGACAAGGTCTTCTATTATATTAAAGCTACTAACAAGAAGACAGCAGGAATCACACATGTAAATAGCATCATCAACCCCTATTTTAGTCCTCTGTTTTGATCTGTGAGTTGCGCATAGACCAAAGGTGCTATTAAAGACTCAGTATATGAAATAGGCAGCATTATATGAACAAAATTTATTCAACAAGAAAACAGACCTTTAACATGAATTTAACAAGCCTGAGAAATTATAAACTCTCATATGCTGCAGATTCATGCAGTGATAATAAACAAAAAAGGAAAGTAAGAGGTTTCCTTAAGCTAGCCAAACTGCTAATGGTTTTGTTATAAGCTGTCTGCTGTTGAGATGACCTCTGAAAAGTCTGAAGACACTTGTACTAGGAAAAATTAAATGGTCAGAGTGGTGAAAGAGTTGCACTATGGAAGTGGATTTTTAAAAAAATCTACCTTCATGTTTCTGGAAAATATCCCAGTGACATAGACTTTTGTGTAACTATTTTATGTCTTTACAGAGAGGGAATTTAGCATGAAGCTTGGAAACTTTAGTTTTTACTAGAACAGTGCACACCGCAGCAGGTAATTTAAGTATTTATTTAATGAAATCTTAAAATTTTTGGATGAGAAATAGTGACTTCTTACAAGAAAAAACTAAGTAACGGAGTGTGGTTTTTTGCTGCTTTTAATTAATCCTTAGAGGTCCTTTGTTCAGAATACTGTGTCTAAAGTTTCCATCGTAGAATATGGGGGACCATGTTGCTGTCATCTGATTGCATCATGCTGTACTTCAAAATACACAAATGTAGAGAGGAGACTTCAGCTTCTACACACCTCCAAGTGCTCACCGGGGCTTTTTTCTTGAGTCTTACTGTGGCATAATTAACACCTACTTCGCCCATTGCTCATTAGTACACTGGACATTAATGAGTCTATTTATTTTGATATAATCCTCTAAAGGAGGGACTGACTTGTGCTCACTGTGAAAAAAGCAATTACATTTCATAGAAATGAATATGTAGGATTTATTGTTGTATTTATGTTTTTATTGCGTATTAGGTCTAAATTTAGCCTCCAGGTTGTTGAGCATGTTAGTTTCTTTAAGATGGTTGCTATAGTGATAGCAGCAAATTCCTTTAATCTTAGTGTAGTTAAAGTATTTAGTTACCATTGGTCGTCACAGTGCAACCGAGACGAGAAATATCGTTCACATGCGCAATTTTTGTACCATTCTGAGTTTGTAGAAATTGCAATTTTATTCCTTTTTAAATCTTCGGATTTGTGATTTTAATATTTCATACTACTTTCTGTTAGATTGCTGTTAGTTCTACTTAGGAAATACTTGCATTTCTTTCCTTCTGGGGGACAGATTGAGCAGGCAGTCCTTTCCCACAGAACCTGAGTAGTACCTGAGACATAATGAAAGTTGCTTCTTGTCAGAATTAAGATGCTAGAGTAATATTCAGGATCTCTTAGAAATCTTTTAGCAGCTAGTTCTCATATTTTAATGTGAAATTTATCCAAACATAACCTTGAGAACACCAACTGAAATGTTGAATTTGTTATCAAAACAAAGTTTAATCAGTTTTTTATTTTGGATTTCCTTTTTATTTGACGTGACTCAGACTCAATCTGGACAGTGCTATTTGTTGTTGGATAAGCTCAACGTTGTCTAGGGAAGTTCTCGGTTAAACTCAAATCACACATGGCCGTTAGGAAGTTATAAAGCAGCTCCTTGTGATTATAATATACTGCCAAGTTCATGTTTCTTGCTCCTCAGGGTAAATTTTTACTTGCTTGGGTTTTTTTCCCCTTATCTAGCGAGTCTCTGGAGAACTTGTGGTGTGGAATTTTTTTGCTTTGCTTTGACTTTTTAATTTATACTGCCTGTTTGTTATGGTTGGGCATTTCCAGGTGTTCATAAATTAGAGCATCTGGTTAAAATGGAACACAGAGCTGCATGCAAAAGCTTGTTATAAGTGTTTTGAGATAAGTGAAAAGTCTGATCATGATAAAAAAGTAAAAAAATACAATTATTTTGTATCTTACCACAAAGAATGCATAGATGTATAGAAACTGTTTCAGATTTTTTTGAGAATTAAGGGTTTTTTAAAATTTAATTCTTTTTTCTGTAACATTAGTGTCAGATGGCATGCTTCTGCTGCATATTAAATCTGAATTGTATTTTTGTTTTATTATTTTTCTTTAAAAAATTTAACTGTTAACTCACTTTAATTGGGTCACAATCTAACATTATTAATAAAGAAGATTATTTTTTGTACATACTGCATGCAGTTTAAGATGTGACATATGCAGATGATCTGGCCAGTCAGCTGAAGGTCCAAGCAATAGCCCTTAGTGGCACTGAGTCACTCAACATCACTGAAGTAATTGGGTCTCAAAAGTAAATACAACAGGTGATAAGTTATTAGGCTTTTTCAGCTTACACTTTGATAATTTTTTTTATTATAAATACTTGCTGGTTAATTTTGTTTCCATATGAATTACCTCAATATTTATATTGTACTCCTAATAAATTGTATATTCATTTAGTTATTAAAATTTCTGCAAATGGAGAGAAAAATGCTAGAAGAAGGTGGGAGACTCGATGTCACTCTTTGCAGATTATCAGTGACAGTGATTGTTTTCTTGTTCATTCAGTAGAAAAGATTTGGTTTGGGTCTAATTCCTCAAAATATCAAATCAGCCGTATAAATATCTGTTGTTGTTTTTCATCCCATAGTATGGAGAGGAAGAGAATAAAAATGATTGTAGAAAAGCTGTTTAAAGGAGATTTAAACTATTTTGTTTAACGAACTAGAATATCTCTTGAAACGTATGTAGACAAGATGCCTGCAAAGTGTGCCTGGTACTATTTCTGTGGGTGTACGAGGCTGCACGTGCACTGGTCCAGTGAAAAGACCAGGGCCTAAACAAAAAATCTCATCTTGCAGTTCTGAATCTGTAATGGGGAGTACCCAGTAAGAGTGGGTTTGAGTATTGTTGGTGTGTTCTCAGCTCCCTTCCACCTCCCACAGGTGTTGGGTAGGGGTGTGGGGTTTATTGTATGGGGCCATGAAATACTATTTCCAAAGATTTTCATAGACAAATTCAGCAGAGGACAGAATAAAAATCAGTGATGGTTTTACTTTATTTGCAATGAAATAGCACTGAATACTACCTACCATGTACCTTTAAATCATAAATGACCTTGGTTTTCTTTTACTCTATTTTTTACTCCTGAGCATGACACTGACAAGGACTTTTTAATCCATCAGACAGTTTATAGACCCTTTCATAGTCACAAGAAGCAAAAAGCATCTGACTAGAAGGGAATACATGGGGCAAGTTCCTTGCTGGCTATAATTTTGTTGTCATTTCAAGTATTGTGGTAGTATAATTGATGTGACAGGACTGGGCTTTAGACTCGGTCCCTTAGCTTGTGCTCACTTTCAGTTTTAGTCTCTCTCTGTCATTCATTTTGATTGGATAAGATCTAGGTGACAAACATATGCATACCTTTCAAGCTTAGAGTAAGCGTACATAAAAATTCAATGTTATATGATGATATCATGTATATAAAACTTATTGCTCCACGGAAAAGGTAATAATTGGTGTCACCTTACAATACAAGGTAGTGTAGTGTGCTGATAACATAGCCAGCAGGAGGCTCTTTTTTATTAATATTATAATTAAATGATTTTCTGGATAAAGGCCAAAAACAGATGAGAGTTGATTGTGCCTTGTCCACTGTTGCTTGGCACTATTAGTTGCATTTTCTAAAAAGAATTGACTTGACATCTTGTTTTTACAGGTTGTTATTGATGCCTTCAGATTGATCAATGCTAATATGATGGTCTTGGGACATGAACCAAGACAAACAACTTCAAATCTGGGTCACTTAAACAAGCCATCTATCCAGGTAAACCCAGTGTTGATAGTCCTGTAAAAAGCAAGATTTATTCAGCAATTTTGGGGAAAGGTACCTAAAACCAGTAAGCTACAAATTGTTTGTTGTTCTCTCTCTAGCATTTTTCTGCATGCATTTATAATTGATGTGATTCATCAATGGAGTTATAAATGTGAAGGGTTTAAAATTGATACCTAAATTAGCTACCTAAGTGTAAATGCATGTATAAGTATATACCGCAAAGGTTAAAGTACAGATTTATGGAAATGCAAACTTTCAAAAGTGACAATTGATGTCATACCATGTGATGCAAGATAGGTAGTGTTTTCAGTACTGCAACTTAAAAATTGCTGCTTATTAATGTCTCTACTTTCCTAAAGATAAATTATTCTGAAGCAAATTATGGAAAAAGTTCCCTCTTCGTTAATAATCTTTCTATTATATGCTTATATAGGTTCTTGCTTAATCTAGATTTAACCTTGCATTGTGTCTTAAATAATTAATCTCTGATTTTTATATAATACAGTAATTTTCTGAAAAAATGGTGGATAAATAGGATGTTTGATCAGCTTCAACTGTAATGTTTCTTTTGAGTATGTTGTCTTATATTTCTTTCCAAGCATTTCTGAAACTAAATATTCAAAGTTTGATTTCTGAAGTTGACTTTCGCTAATAAGACAAAAATATTGGTCTTCAACAAAGCAAACCTTTCTTTTGAGAAATAGTTTCTGTCCTGAAACAAGTATCCTCTAGAGTGATTAATGCCTTTACCTGTGTCATTCTTCTGCCTCAATGTTTTTCCTTTTTTCTCTCCAGAAGTCTCTTTTCCCCTTACTGTGCATTCTAAAATGCATGTACACTCGCAACCATAAAGCCTAATTCTTGCTCTTTTGATCTGTTATTTGAACAATAAAAGTCATATTTGCTAGATGAACATCCAAGCAAAAGACCATACGCTACTCATAGTAGAACTGAAATAAGGGCTAAACTTCTGCTGTAAGAGAGCCATCCTTTGGGAGTTACTAGATCACCATATCCCCATCTTTCCAAAGATCAGTTGTTTTTTATTACTACTGCATTGAAGTGCTTTATTATTTATAAAAATGCTAGCCAAAAAAATCAGACAATTAAAGAGTGCTTCAGGAGGTTGTTGTGTTTTACTTTTGATTTTTGAATCAGTAAAACCTGCAAATTATAATGAGCATGAAATAAGCAGCTAATACTCTTGATTAGGTATTGGCAAGCCCACGCTTGCATGTTTCAGGGCTGGTCTGACTGGGCTTTTCTGTACTGTGTGTAATGACCTCCTTTGTAAACCCCTGTAGTATTGTTCAACTTCATTATTTTAATATCACTGTCACTACAGCATGGCATACTTTGGCCATGGGAGTTTTGGGTTTCTGTTTTTACAGTGGGTATTTTTTGTTTGTGTTGATTTTTTGCAAGTTGGCAGTGAGAAGTTGCAAATGTCACTGTTAAGCTAAAAATCATAGTTTAAAATTATACTCAGTCCTTAAAACTGCAAGGGCTCTTGCAGTGTTGTTTTGCTTTTATTCTGAGGTCATGGCTATAAAATTCTGACTCGGTTGAGGTCAGCAGCAAACTTAAAACTGATTTCAGCTGGGCTAGAAGCAGGGATTTTAAGACATTCCTTGAAATCTCAGGAATAAGAATAGTACGTGGCTTGACTTAATTTCTTTTTTGTGTTTTTTCTTGTGTTCCCTTATCAACAGCTTTTTTACTTGCTCTTTGTGCATATAATTTGCAAGGCTTGTTGGAATGATGGTTTCCATTTGAAAAAAAACACACTAAGAACAAGCTCAGCTTTTAAGTGTTTTATGGGTTTTACTTCAACCTGTTGCAGTGGCTAAACTGCAACTACTGTTCAGGTTTGAAGTGGAACATTTGTTTACCTTCTACATTTGTCCATTCTTTTAAAGAGTGACTTCAGAAGGGGAGAGGAAAGAGAGAGAAGATAGTCGGGGAAGGCAAAGGTGTTTGTGAAATTTTAGGAGCTTTAGAGAGCTCACTAACACAAACCCCAAAACCTCGTATGCAATCATTTTGACTGGGATAAGAAAATGGGAGTGGAAACTACTTGTTGCTAATAGTTTCAACCATAACTTACTTTATTAATGATAAAACTTGTATTTTACAATTTTAATTATAATAAGTGACACAAGTAATGGTTGTCTGTAACTGCTGGTTCTCATAAATGTAACCATTCAGGTTGTTCTGTATCTTTGTATATGTGTTTGCAAAAGAAATCTGTTTAAAATGTATGTATGAGAACATTTTCAGCTTTCATACAGATAATTTTGGAATGCTGAAATATTAAGTTGCATAAGATGCAGTCTGTATAGTTCTAAGGACTATATTTAAACATAAATAGGTGGAATGATTGAAACATAAGAAGTATTTGCCACTAATTCTGCGCATTGTATGTATGATTTATCATCTTATTTCTAAATGTATACTTCAAATATAAAATTTTATTGAAAAATAGACAATTTTAGTTGTTTAGTTGTGATGAGGATTTATCATAGAATTTTCTTAACTCCCCACACCTCCCAAATATTAATCCAACTCTCCCTGAAGTCAAAAATGTAAAAAAAAAAATAAAAATGTAACGTATATGAGCAAAATTGACATCTACATGCATGTATCTTCTATTAACCTAATCTCAGTTGACCAGATTGTGACATACAAGTTTAAGGACAAATCTGCAGAGGATGTAAATATAATGAGAAAGGGTTTTTTTCATTTAAAATGAAAAAAGATTAGCTTTAGTATCCAAGGTTAATTTGATGCACATAGTCTAACCGATACTTGACGTGTTTAATCACTGCTTCATCTACTGTCTTTATATTGTACCTTAGAGAATGAACTCAGGAATGTTGGCAGTGGTTATAAATAAATAGATAGCCAACATTCTTTTGTAACAGAAAGAGCCTTGTATTTTAATAGAAGTGACAACCGAATTTATTGAGAGAGGAAGGATTTGAGAGAAATATGTTTGTGCATATGTATCGGTCAAATGTTTGCAGGCAGTTACCACTTTTTCCTATGATAGTTGTTATTGTGTGAAAAAATCCATGGTTTAGAAATAGAAAGTATAACTGTCAGTTAACGAACACTGAAAGAGAAATAGGAACAGGTATTTACTTGATACCTACTCGTAGTCTCTGTGTGTTTGTTTCTTTGCAGTTTTTCTTTTATTTAAGTGATGTTTGAACATAGCTGTTTTTAAATCAACTCTCCGCTTCTTCTATTTCTTCATTTCAATGGTGGAAAATTTTGATGCAAATTTTTCCGTGAATTTTACAGGCACTAATTCATGGACTAAACAGACATTACTATTCCATCACCATCAACTACAGGAAGAATGAACTAGAACAGAAGGTAATTGTTTTAACTTTTATTTAGAGGATGAAGAACACTGAAGAAACTATTTTTGTGGCAATATTCTGATTTCAACTGCTGATACTTTCAGTACTTCTTTTAACTCTCCTAGAGTAGACGGCTTCTCTTCCAGAAGGCACTTAGATGTGTAGTCATGATGATGAAATCTTTCAAAACTATCTTCCAATATTCATACAAATAGTTTGACAACGTTTTTGTCCACGTGTTTTGTGGCAAGTCCTCATGCTGTTCTCTGCACTTAACAGGTTTGTGCAAAGTTTTCAGTGATGAAACTGGAAGACATACAGCTGCCTTAGATTTTCACAGGCTGGAATTCCTGAAGCTAGAAGACCATATTTTCTGAAACAGAGTTGTATAACCAAAGAATGTCATGTTTTTATTGGCTATAATAGCTTTGACAGAAAGGTGCTTCCAGTTGGTATGAGTGGAGCTTCCCAAGACTTCACTGAATATCAGGAAGTGGTGAAATCCTGCATTTACAGAAAAAATATTGTTTGGTTACTGACAACAAATATTGTTAGTTACATTTGTATCAGACTTCCTCAGCTACAAGTAAAATCCAGCGTGACAATCTCAACCAGGATACCAAACAGGAAAAAAAAAAAAAAAAGAAAAAAGCTTATTTATCGTCTGCAGAAGTTAATTCTTGAAAAGCCAGATTCTGTCCTCAGTTATGCCCGTGTATGTTCATGGCCTTGTTAAGGTTATAAATTGATCGTTTATGACAAAATGGTCAGAATAGTTTTCTCACTTAATTTTGACTTTTAGGGGGCTAGAAGTAATTAAAAAAAAACCAAACAATTTTGAATAATGGAAGAATGCTCATGCAAACCAGGGAGTTGAAAAGAAGTTGTGAAATGCATAACCCTTTCTAAGGCAGTGTCAGGTTTTCAAGACCTCACTGTTACTTAAAAGAGTAACTGATTCAACAAAACCAGCTCTCTCAGGGAACATCCATGAAGCTTCCAGGGTTTATTGTTTCCGTTCAAATCCAACAGTCTGGTCAGTACAGTCTTTTCTGAAGTGCGTATTTTCTTTAATGGCTTGACATATATAAACTGTTACTTTTGCAAGTAGCAGAATGATCTTGACCGAGTTAGGGAAACTTTAATCTGTGAAGCAGCAAGTATCTCCACACATCTTTCATAAGGCAGGTTCATGCATATCTCAACCCTCCCTCATGTGGTGGTGGTGATCTGTTATCTCCATCTGTAGTAAGAAGGGTACATGCTTCATGTATTAGATGAGGTGCCCATCACACCAAACCGTAAGTTTAAAATCCAGATAGCCTAGCTAAACTGTCCGTATGCAGTTTGCCTACAACTCCTTCTGTCAGTAACTAAGATCTTGCTAATACAAATTATGACAAAAACTTTCAACTCAGTTCATACGTTCCAGAAGCAGGTTTCTTTGGAAGCTCTACAGAGGATGAAACAGGCACTTTTATTCAGGCGATAGCACTTACAGGGCTTATGGCTTCTCAAAGACATCTCTAGTAAATGTTTCCAAATTGAAGGCAAGCAGAAACTGTTTGCTGAAAAAGTCCTCCCTACAGTCCTCAAGTGTGCCGAAAAGCCACAAAATGTGCTTTCTTTATTAATGAAAATCAGGAAATTTCCTTTATAGCTATTCCTTAGTTCTTTCAAAAATGACATCAGAGTGTCAATTAAAACATTTCAGATATTTCTGATAGTCCCCACGTTTATCACCGTCAAAACTCTGTATCACTTTATCCTGTTGTTTTTAGGACTGTTTACTTTGTAGGAGGACAAACACACACAAGCTGTGCTTTGGTTGCTTTTGAAGTTCATTTCATCACAACTGTGGCAGCTGCTTGCATACAGTTCAAGATAATCAGTGAAGCCTAAATAGCTACTTCATTCATTTAATTCAAGCATTAAAATATTTTTCAACTTCTTCGGGGGCCAGAAGCTTCAGCCATTCCTTATTTTGCAGCTAAAATATTCACCTTGCCGTTAGCTTTTCTACAACGTAGTTGTGCAAAAAAACCCGTTAAGTATTCCTGTCAAAGTAAACATGTTTCTGGTTTCCATGCCTCATTTTCATATCTGGGGTTCAAAAAGTTTGGTCTTTAAAACTTTATGCAAAATCTGTTGTCTGCTGTAGCAGAACAGTTGATTATTGTGTTTCCTGTGTCTGAGAATTGTAAGATCTATAAGTTTTTATTACATTCTTACTATTATAAATTGTTTTTCTGTCAGACATCTTCATAGTATTATGAATATATTTTACAATGAAGGTTCTAAAGAGGTTTTGTTTTGCAGATGCTACTAAATTTGCATAAGAAGAGTTGGATGGAAGGTTTGACACTTCAGGACTACAGTGAACATTGCAAACTCAATGAAACAGTAGTGAAGGAGATGCTAGAATTAGCTAAGAATTATAACAAGGTATTCATATCCCATAATGATAGCATAAGTGTAGCTGTGTTTATGAATTTATTACTTAATTTCAGGAGTAAGTTGATTATCACAACCTTTATTCAGAATGACTTGCTAAGGGCTAGACTGTAAAACAAAAACCAATTGTTGCAGGAACTCTTTTGGACCTTGGTGGCTATTTGATTTGTATAATCTGTTTTCAGCAAAGTTTCCTGGTATTTGGTTACATTAGGCACAAGCATGGATTCAATGGCCTTGTAGAGACTGTGTTTCTTATTAATCAGCCATGTATCATTTCTTTGTGAAGTCACCTACTACTTCTTTGGGATTTGCCACATGACTTTTTGCCCTAAACTGGCAAAGCGTTCAATTACATGTTCTGTTTTGAAATTTGAGTAATCACATCAATTTTGTATTTCTACTTACTGAAGAAAATATAAGACTCCTGTAGATCAAAATAAGCAGTTGATTGTATTCTTCATTCCTTCAGTCAAGGACTACTTGACCAGTATAGCAGAATAAAGGTTATTTATCTGTATCATTCCAGCAAATGGACAGTATTTAGAACACATTCTAGAGCCCAACTCAATGTTATTTTTAGATAAAGATAGTATTATTGGTGTTGTAAGAAAGAGGAATTGCAGTTATTTGTACTGTTTAAATACTGGCACTTACAGGTAGAAATATTTTTTATAAATACTACATCTCAGCAAGCACTTTATGAGTAGTAAGCATGCCAGTCATTCTTGATAAGTGCCATTTTTTTAACTTCTAAGAAGTCCTTAAAAACAAAATTCAGTACTACATTCACTAGTTAAGTTAGTGAATTTACTTTATAAAGACACTGTGTTTGAAAGCAACAGAACACTATAAAAATGTATTAAAATAAGTGACTTTAAACAGTGTAAAAATTGAGATCAAACCTCCAGTAGTTGAAAAAATGTAGGTAATGTTATTTTTTATTCTGCTTTACTAGGTTAACTATCTTAAACTATCTTTAACTCTTGATACTGCTCATTTAAGATTTTTGCTTAAAAACACTCTTGTGAATATCTGGCAATAAAACCATTCATGAGTATTTGCCTTGATCTTTTGCACTAACACTTAGTAATTAAAACCACGTCTGCTGAAAAGCTGAAGTACCTTTCCTTTTGACTTTCTGAAATGTGTTGCCGTTTGATTTTTTTCTTTTTTTTTTTTTTTTTTTTTAAGAAAGAGAATTATATTTTGAGAATCTTGTGGCTTGGGGAAAAAGTAAATGAAATCTGAAACACTGACCTTTTCTGTGTTTCTTTCACAGGCTGTTGAAGAAGAAGATAAGATGACACCTGAACAGCTGGCAATAAAAAATGTTGGCAAGCAGGTGAGGTGTGATGAATTAGAGTGAGGTGGAACGATATGCTTCGTTCATTCTAAATATTAATTTTTTTACATGTGCATAGGTGAATTTTAGTTCTACATGCAAGATATTCTCAATGCTCCAAATAACGAATTTATTTTTGTTGAAGATTGTCGTGTAAGGAGCCAGGCTTTTGGCTATAGGTAGTCGGCAAGTCGTGTTCTACATGCGTTTGTATTACATGCTGAGGAGCAGTGTTGAGATTTTGTAGTTTTTCTTTTTTTTTTTTTTTTTCTAACTTCTTTCCAAGAAAAGGCATAAAGATATTCAAATCCGTGTCAGAGAGGCCAAAACGATGGAGACTTTTAAAAAACAGTAATAATTGAAAAAGAAGGTGGGACTGTTGTTTATGCGTTATCGTGGCTAAAGAGCCAGCTCACCCCTCTCCTCGGTTCCTGAACACGCTGTCAGTGCTCAGCTCCAGTGCAACGAATGCAAGTGAGCTGCGGGGCTTTGCATTGCTGTTAGAGGAAAACAGGTTAGGACCGTAGCTGAATCTGAAAACACCCACTCAATTCTTTCTATCCCTTTGCAATATGAGGATATAATGTCTTTATAGAAGACTCGTCTGAAAACTATTTCTGCGTTTGATTTCAACATAAGGGTTGATGAAGTGTGCTTTGGTGAGGGAGAGGAGAGCAAAACAAGTTTGTAAGAGGTTATGTTCCAGAAAGGCAATGGAAACAAGAAATGGCTTTAAAAATATACAGTGTGTCCATAAAGAACCAGTATTTATTGTTTTGCCAGTAGCAGTAGAAGAATTTAAAGGCTTCTGGATTGCTCTTATGTGTCAGCTTCTAGCAGCTATGTCATAACACATCTGCACTATTGTTCAGTCACTCATGTATTTCTGTAGCATTCACAACAATGGAGTTTATGCACACCTACACATACATAAATACATATATAAAACAAAACATGTAAGAAGGATTGTATTTTAAGGCTTATGATGTCAACTCAAACAGAACTTCAGCTTCACTAGTTGTTTAAACCATTATGCCATTACCAATACATCTATTTCGATACAGTTTTTTAAAAAGAAAATATTTTTTCCTGATAAAATTATTAAGTTTTCTTTAAATTACAAAAGGGTTCAGTTAAGTAATTTCCATGTGTTTTTTTTAATGCAACTTACATAAAAAGCATTGTAAAGAAAGAGTTGCTCACAAGAGGGATATTATGTTATTAGGCTACATGATTTGCTAGGAACAGAGAGAATATTGGAGAACTATATGATCTTTGAAAATGAGTTATTTAAGAAGGACAGCTGACACATTTTTCTTATACACTTTTATGTAAACTCAGATGGGTTTGTTAGATTTTGATAGTAGTTCCTTTTCTAAAAAATTAAGATTTCCACACATGATTGTCTTCCATTTTTAGTGTCTTTACACACAAGAATGCTACAATAATACTACAATAAAGTTTAGGGATGTTTTTTAAGTGTGTCTGATAATTTTGCAGTATGTGGAGATTAATTACTTAATATCAATTCTGAAACTGAAGAAGTGTATGAGTGTGGTTTTCAACCAGAAATAATGGTATTGTTCTATGCAGATGCCCACAAATGCCCACATCAATTGAGTAATAGTGTGTGGGGATGTGTATTTTCAGAACACTGCTCAGGCTTAACATTCAACTTTTCAGAACATTTGAACATAGCATTGTGCATTTTTTTATTTTTATGGGTATAAATATGCTAATTTCCTCGCAGTCAACACAGCTATTCAAAGACTGTGTTAGATCATGCTATAATCTTTACAGGATTAGAACACATATTTGTACTAAGATCTGAAAACAAATTGCAGTGTACCAGAACTAAGATTAAAATATTAGCCTTAGTGAGATGCATAGTAAATTCCACATATTGTGTGTTGTCCTTAAAACTCACAGCTGTCATGGTTACTCTTCAGATGCTGGATGGAAATTTACTTCCTAAACGTATCCTCAGCTTATCTGAATGATAGTATGGACTAGTAAAATATTTTTCATGGAAATTCAGTTATTTGCTAGGTCTTGTTAGAATGGAAGCTGCAGGAGCATTACTGGCCTGTGTTCCTTAACTCACAATCATCCTAAAGAGACCTGAAGTAAATGAGATCCTTCGGAGATGTGTTTTGGTCATTTCTCTCATGGCATCCTTTGTATTTCAGGATCCCAAACGTCATTTAGAAGAGCATGTGGATGTGCTGATGACCTCAAACATTGTCCAGTGTTTAGCTGCTATGTTGGATACAGTTGTATTTAAATAACCGATTTCCTGTTTGTGATGCTTTCTGTGTATATTTGTTTATTGTTTCTAATACTCACAAAACAGAGACTGTTGAGGCTCTATTTGATTAAACAGAGACATCTGACTTCATTTGCAATGTAAGTGCAGCACTATAACACCTTTCAGTCTCTAATTGTGCGGTTGCTTCAGTTTCTTTATGTCAGGGTCTTTACAGATTCCAAAGCATTCAAGAACACAATGTGGGCAAAAATGTATTACATTTTCATTTAATATTTGGGGGGAAAAAATCAGTAGTACATATATATTTTGATTGTTGCAACATAATAAAAATACATTTACAAACCTGTCTTAAATTCTGGATGGCCTTTTTTGAGAAAATTATCAGTGTAGGAAAAGTGTTGGTAAATGTTTTTTTTCTACCTTCTGTAAAACTACTAGATAATAATTGCTAGGACAGTAAAGATTCTCTAATGAAATTTGGCTCCCATTGATTACCAGCTACTCTCATTGAAATTTAAAAAAAAAAAATAAAATAAAATTTTGTAGTAGTGCTGAATTTTGAGTGTCTACAAAAACCTAAATGCTGAAAATTCCCCTGCCAGCTCCCTTCCAATATTATTCAAACTCTAATATCGACCAAAAACAATTGACCTTAAGAAAATGAGTTCAGTTTTGCTGATAACTGAATCACACAAGTCTCACAAGCGGTATCATAAATAGCAGTATTCTGAGAATAAACATTAAAGTGATAGAGCCTCTTCTAGGTTATATGAGCCAGCCCTCCCTCCCCCCTGTGAAAGAGAACGTACGTGAGATGTCCATATATATAAATATGTGGAAAGAGTCCCAACTGGAATATGACATTTAAAACTCTTTCCACTGACTAGAGAAGGAAACAGTCACAGGAAGGCAGGTGGGTTGGCTACTCGGTTTTAAGCAGGCAAAGCCAAGTACCTGGGCTTGGGGAGTGACTTTGGGGTTTGGGCAGGGGCTGGTTGGAGGTTTTGTTTGTTTATTTTTTAAGCATTGGGTGGTACTTAGGCTGATCCGATTCTTTTGTCTGGGCTGAAGTGTTCTCTCTCTGTGTCTCTCAATATTTTGTTTACAGGTTTTTTTTTATTTTTTTCTAAACGAGTGGCAACAATTGTGGCAGGCAAATATTTTAAAACTAGAACTAGATGCATCTTTTTGTGTTGAAGATGATTTTTTAGAATCTATTTGATTTCTTACTTGCATAGTAAAAAAATAGCCCATAAAGCTGTCTTTATTTTCAACTTTGTGCCCAGTAATTTTTTATTTACTTACTCGTTACCATTCCGAGGTTTTTCTTTTGTTTGGAATTTCTTATTTAGGCCTTTTAATTTACTATTTTAGAATAACTCTCTCTCAAAGTATATTTAGCATGCACTTACTTCAGAGGGAAACATGCAGATTTTTGCAGCTGCCCTCCTTATGGCCTTCCCTCTGCCCCCACAGTAGGCAGTAGAATATCAGACTGGGAAAATGGAGACATACCAAACGACATTTGCCTGCACGTAGTTAAATGGAAGTGCTTTCAGGCAATTTGCACTAAAAACCTGCCTATCGTCGAGGAAGGCTGTACCTGGGCCTCGCCGTTGGCCGGTGTGTGCAGACACCGCCGCACCCCAGGCTGAGATGGGGCAGGGGCTCCGCATTCCTGCCGCTCTCTGCTCCCACGCACACGTGTGACACCACGAGGGAGACATAGTTTGGCAGGTCGTGGGTAACATGGCACTGCAGAACAGGAGAGAAGCGATCGCAGCGCTGCAGCGTATACATGCGGGAAAGGCCGGTGTAAGCAGGGAGATAAACAAGGGAGCCTTGCCTATTCAGAATTAATTTTGTCAAATCTTGCAGAGGGTGGCTGAAGGGAGTCTGTTGGAGATGCAGATCTCCCATAGTATGAGCTTGTGCTGTGGTACCCTGCTTTCTATCCGCTCCTCGGTCTGACTTGGAGGCACGATTTTCCATTTACTAAGATGTTTCATGAATAATCAAAAGGCTGTTTCGGGGGGCATCTTTCCTCCTCTTTTTGTCCAGTGCTTTAGGAGCTACACAGAGGATTTGGAAGAATGTGCGCACGCAGTAACCTGAAAAGCAGCAGCCAATATACCATCTTGGAGGAAGAAAGAGGTTTTCAAGCAGCCACCTTCTGAGCCCCCAGCCGCGACGGAGCAGACCTTCATTAGCAGCTTGACCCCTCGTCACCTGTCAGCACGAAGGACGGGCATATTGTATTAGCAAACCTCTCTCCTTCTTTCTATGACGATTCTATAACACCACCTGCCATTGCATATTCCCCCTATTATACCAGTTTAGGAGTTGTGCACTGAGGATTTTTGGCATATATTAGCACTTCCGTGTGATTGGCAGCACACCACTGAATTCATTGCGGCTCCGCATCTACATGGGTGTAGCTCCGTAATTCAGGGCAGCCTTTCCCAGGGTTTATCTGCGTTTCGACCCATCTCCTGCCTACTTTTCTGTTGGTTTCGAGCAGGAAAAGGGAAGGGTGGGCACGCTGGTGAAACAAGTGTTGGAAACAGCACCTAGAACTGGTATTAATAAAACTATTCTTTAAGCACTGAATGGAGAAGGTGTAGTGCGGGAAGTTGTAGGTGCTCTACCACCCGACTGCGAGTCCAACAGTCAACTGCTTGCTTTTTGCGTCATAATTCATTTTATTAGAATGATTTCTTTGCGGAGAGTGTGTGCACGCCAGCTTCTATGAAACACCAAACAACCAAACTAGCTCACAGTTAAGCAACAGAAAAATAAATGGCCGTGGGATTTGAGAGTGCTGAAATGAGCATTCTTACAAGTCATCCTGGTTCTAGGCTTTTTTGGATTTGAATTTGCAAAGTTTCAGCCTGGCTTCAGATGATTATACGGTGGTCTGGGTGTTACTACGTGATGGTCCAGGCTGCGCTAGCTGTCGGTGGAATTTGAAGCCGGCTGCTGTCACCTGGGCATGGTCTGTAAAATAACTGAAGTCCAAAGCGCTAAGGGGAAAATACTGAGAAAAATGGAGCAGGAGAGCTCCTCCCCAGGCAAAAACAAAACAAAACAAAGCAAAACACACAAAAAAACCCCCAGTACTTTTACAAACTCACAAGCTCGCCTAGGCAGGGAAGCTGAGACTGCTGCTGCTGGGCAGGGGCGGGGTGGCCAACGAGTCCCCCCAACTCTTCGGGCGCATCTTCACGCCCGGGAGGGTCCCGCTCCCAATTAGCCCGAGGCTGGCACGGACGCCCTGCGGGACCCGCCGGCCGGTCTCTGCCGCTCAAGGAGGGTCCCCAGCTGCCGCAGCATCCCACCCCACCCCTCGAAAGTGCGCGGGCCCCACCGCCCGCGGGTGCGCAGCCCGGGGCCGCCGCTCTCCGCCGGGGCTGGGCTGGGCCGTTGCGGAGGCGCCCCCCGGGCAGAAGGTGCCGGCGGCTCCCGCTGCAGCACCGTCGCGGTTCGGCTCCCGCCCTGAACCCGCCGCAGCGGCTCACGCCAAATCTGTTAGAAAAGATCCCCCCCCGCTCCCAGCGCTGCCCGTGGGACTGAGTCACGGAGGGAAAGCGGGCACCCAGCGGAAAGCAAGCCCGAGCCGGGTGGGCAGATGGATGCCTTCCACGCTGTTTTGCTGATAATCTCCGGCATTACGGCTCCCAGATAAAATATTTATTTACTAAAGAACCCGTAAACATCGCGGCAAATACATTAGGGCACTTCGGCTGCGCGGCTTATGATTATTTCAGAACTTAAAAGAGATGATAGGCGGCCACCGGCAGCGGGGACGGAGGGTGTGTTTTCCCCCCGCGAAGCAGGCACGGGTGGGAAGGGGGGGGGTCGCTGCCGGGAGAGGGGCTGCGCGCCCCGAAGGGGGAAGGCAGATCGGGGAGGTGAGCCCAGGGCAGCGGCCGCCCAGCCCTTCGCAGCCGGTTCCCGAAGCCCCCAGCACCCGCTCTCCTCCCTGACACACAAAGGCGGGGGGGGACACGCACGCAATATTTGGGGAAAGGCAGGGGGTTTGATTTATTTTCCAGCCGTAGTAAAAAAAAAAAAAAAAAAAAATGCTGGAAAGGTCACATAATAATGAGCTCTTACAGCAAACATACTCTTCCCTTCCCCCTTCCTTCTATCTCACAATAAAATCATCTCCTTCAATTTGCCGTGATCGTCGCGACCAGGAGCCAGGTGATTATCCTAATTAATGTCTATCTAATTAAATTACTGTCAGCGGTTAACCAATGGCAGAAGCCGTTTCATCCTCTCCACAAGCAGCAAGATCAAAAGTGAGTCTTTCCTGATTGCTGCATAGTGTCAATTGGCCAATCTCTTCTCCCAGGGAAGGGAAAAAAAAAAAAAAAAAAAAAAAAAAAAAAGTAAATCAAACGTTTGGGAAGCATTTGGTGGATGAAGTGCTTTCTGTCTAGTGAGGGTCCCAGGATGTCTAGCTTCTGATACCAAGGAGCCCTTTCAGATCCAGGGACTGAAGGGTTATTACTGTGGTGCTAGAGCTATGCAGCTGGAGCATTGTCTTTCTCCCTCTATCATGCTCTCCAAGAAATTTCTCAATGTGAGCAGCAGTTACCCACATGCAGGCGGATCTGAGCTTGCCTTGCATGATCATCCCATTATCTCGACCACTGACAACCTGGAGAGAAGTTCACCTTTGAAAAAAATTACCAGGGGGATGACGAATCAGTCAGATACAGACAATTTTCCTGACTCCAAGGACACACCAGGGGACGTCCAGAGAAATAAACTCTCTCCCGTCTTGGACGGGGTCTCTGAGCTTCGTCACAGTTTCGATGGATCTGCTGCAGATCGCTATCTGCTCTCTCAGTCCAGCCAGCCCCAGTCTGCTGCCTCTGCTCCTAGTACCATGTTCCCTTACCCCAGCCAGCATGGACCTGCTCACCCAGCCTTCTCCATCGCCAGCCCCAGCCGCTACATGGCTCACCATCCTGTGATCACCAACGGAGCTTACAACAGCCTCCTCTCCAACTCTTCTCCGCAAGGCTACCCCACGGCGGGCTACCCGTACCCCCAGCAGTACGGCCATTCCTACCAAGGGGCGCCTTTCTACCAGTTCTCCTCCACCCAGCCGGGGCTGGTTCCCGGCAAGGCTCAGGTCTACCTGTGCAACAGGCCACTCTGGCTGAAATTCCACCGGCACCAGACGGAGATGATCATCACCAAGCAGGGGAGGTAAGCA
>JAHREE010000444.1:782357-819849 GCA_033628505.1 Tringa tobata
CCTCCTCCCCGAGAGGGCAAAGGGACCGGACCGAGGCTCGGCGGCGTTTTGGGGCGGGCGCCGAGGGGGACCCCGCCGCCTCCCGCTCCCCCGGCAGCGGCGGGGGGCTCCCGGCCCGGGGGAGCGGCAGGCGCGGCGGGCAGAGCGCTGGTCAAAACCCCAATTCGCTGGGTTTTGCGTGGCGAGGGTTATCCGGCGGGTCTGGAATAAAATACGTAACGTGTGACAGGTCTGACCAAAATCCTTCCCTGTGCCTGAGTGGTTAATGTTATCCCCTAACTATTTCGACAGGATAATTCCATACCAATTTCTGCGAGAGATTGGAAGAGAAGTAAGGGCTGCAGAAGTAAAAAAGGCTATTTGCTGTCGGTAGGTCACTTTATTACTATTATAATTTTTTAGATGATTATTATTATTAGGGGTGCACCCTTGTATCTGCTAAACATATGTTTACCGACACACTGAAATGTTTGCGTTCGCCTGGGATGGGAAAGGCAGGTTTTGAGCCGGTGTGTGTAAATGATAATATACTTGCAGTGCGCTCAGTTTAGTCGAAGCAAAACCCCGTGTACGAATTTGTTAGACCAGCAAGTAATTGCATGAATTTTACATGAAGTGTAATTTGTATTGTTATTCTGGGCATGCTGAACGCGCTTTTAATTTTATTGTTGTGTAAAATAATCTCTTCGATTGCCCTTCCTTTGCTTTATTTGATATAACACAAAATCAAGCTCCGAAAGAGACGATCCGTAGAAAGTAATGCAAAGTTCCTATTGGTATTACTTTCTACGACGTTTTGCATTAATACTATATCAAATGTAATACAGTGATTTACGCTCTGCAGATTTTGCACGAGTACGCTATGCATATTTGATGACACATTGCATATTTTAACAAGGTTTTTAATGACTGATTGAAATGTTTGCTAAGATATTTTTTAAGAGCTGGAGGAGAAATGGTTGTGGAAAATGTGTGTAATAGAATAGTGATAAGGATGGGAAGGTTTTGATTGACAGTATGAGGAAGCAGATGGATGACTAGGTAGGTCAGAGGTAAAGATGCCTTTGACAGCTTTTTAAGTTCCTTTGGCCATTTTGGTCCAATGAATCATGCAAAACATGTGTACATTACCAAACTGATGTCTCTGCATCGTTTACTGTTGGAATCCTCATCTTTTCAAACCCACCCTAACCTTCTTTCATCACCACTTGACGTGCTATGTCTAAACTAGATTGCAAGATCCTAAGAAGGCAAGAATCTGTCTTGTATTACTTGTCAGCAAAAAAAAAAAAAAAAAAAAAAAATCATGTAAACCTATGGAGCTAGAAGAACAACCGCGACAGATTGGCAGAATAGGCGTAAGGTGGGACATGTTCTTCTTAATTTTCACTGTCTGGTCATCACTCCCCTCCCCTAGGTAGTGCTCAAGGGAGATGTGGTGAACAATGATTTTTTTTCCCTCCCCAACTGGCATAAATCTGAATTTTCATAAGTCTGATAAGAGACCTAATTGCATAATTTTCCTTATAAAATTATGCAGTGAGTGCTGTTGCTATAGTTAAAATGGTGTTCTTCAGTCTGTGTTTTCAGGTGCTTTGTATGTCCCTCGCAAATTACTTTGTCAACTGGAAATGCTCTGATTTATCCCTGCAAAAGGTTACTGTTTTTGGAAATCTTATTTAAATTACATAGGACAATTTAGAAATGCCTGTGATACAAAAAAAGGAATGTGTGTGTATTGGGAAAAGCAGAAAAAGGGATTTTAGATGAGAAGCATGCTTTCCAGGTACTGTTTCTGTGCAGAATGGACACAAGTTTTCATTTTAAGTATTAAAACTTGTCATGATCATGGTCTCCAGCGGGGAACGTGTCGCTTGCTAATATATGAGGGTAAAGTCAAATAAAAAAAATTAAAATAGCGGAGTGATAAGTAGATGGAAGGCAGCAGACTGTTTGCATTCAGTACCCCTTTCTTTCCAGCTAAATAGATGTAATATATTTGTGGTACATCTAGAGAGCCGCACAGCCTAGTGATAACACTTCATGCATTTATCAGAATGCATATTAATCTGGGAATGCACAAACAAAAGCACCGCTTATTTCAGAGCGTGATCACTTGAAAGCTGTCCGTTTGTTCAAATATGTATATCTGAAAAAAAAAAATTGGTTGAAAAATATACGTAACTTTCTTGGATTTTTGAGCATACATAATATTTTCCTTCTTACAGATGTAGAATAATCACTAATTCATAAAGATCCAGGGTTGCCGTTGCTGATTAGATATAACTTTTGGCCTTATAAAATATATTACACAATAAAATCTGTGATGTTTTATTCATGCTATCACTGCAATTTCTCATAGTTGCAGTGTTTCTAACACTAAGGGGCTGATACGAGTACGAATGATCTTGTTGGTCTTAAGTTGACTTTTTAGGTCAATTTTAATTTTTTTTTTTTTTTTTTTAAACTGAAGGCAGAATGGATGAAGACTTCAGGTATGTTATTTCTGTGTAAAACTATCTATACCATTACGTTGATATTAACAAGCATTTACTTCTTAAGCTTTAAATAAGAAACAGCTGGTAATGACTTTGAATTTTTTTTAAGAGACATTTTAGGTAAAATGTTGATAGCTTGTAAATGTGTATTCCTGCCTTAGTCTCTGATCGTTCATGCAAGTTCATATGTGTGAACAACGTAAAGTAAGAGGTCAGTCCTACAAAGACTATTCACTTGTCTAAAAATTCACAGACATAAATGTTTTCAGGATCAAGGCCTTTTTCAATAATTGTGATAGTCGTGTACCTTGAAGTGACTGACTGATTTAGAATACACTTAATAATTTGATTTTTTAATATAGTAGAAACACTGCATTGATGAGTTACCAAAGCGCATCATACAAGCTCCCACTTCAATCACTTGTAATATATTTTTTTGGCTTGTTTGTGTATTTTTTTTTTAATTTTTTTTTTTAGTGATGGCACTGACACATAATTTCAATTTTTTAAAAGTCACATCTTAATTTCTATGGACCACGCTATGGAATTAATTTTTCTAAGTAGGCTTCTTCTTTGAATTATATTTAGTTACACGTCGACTACTTTTGTTTATCCAAGAAGCAGATAGCAGCGGTCCAGGGCTGAAGGGTGCGAGAGCAACACCGATATTTTGCCTTGAGAGAAAATTTAGGTTGCTGAAAGGTGTCCTAGTTCAGACAGAGACACCCACCCACAGAGAATTAAACTGAAATCATAAATGTAAGCTAAGAAATGCTTTTTGTGATTGATTAGCACCCTGGTTACAGCTTATTTACCTTTGTGAAAGTGTTTGCTGAAGGGGAGGCGTTATTTATCGGGAGTCGACGACAGCTAGACTGTTAAATCTCCGTCCCCCATAGACCTTCTGCTGGAGACACCGAGGAAATATGGTGGTTGCCCTCTGGACCTGGGGAAAGTCGGGGCTCACCCCGTACCACCTGGGAATCCCACCCGAGGGCCCGGCAGCAGCACCTTCTGTCTCGCCTGTTGCTCTGTGATCGGTGCCTACGCTTCCCTAAAGTAGATCAGGGGTGCAATAACACGGAGAAGTGATTGTTCTCCACGCTACACCCCCTTCCAGCAAACCCTCACCGCCAGCATCCCTCCCGCCCTGCCTTGCCGCTGCCGTACCACTACGCTTCTAAAGCCCGACGTTTTTTTTACATAGGTGTTACTTTAAGCTTGGTGTAAGCTCTCTCCTGGTAGCTTAGTTTACTCTTTGGGAGAAGGGAGCATTTCACTTGAATTAGATACGAGGTACTGAATAAGAAGTAAAAGGTTTTGTTTTCTATTGGCAGTTCCTGAATTTTCTGGGGAAATCACCGTACATGAGTGATGAGGGGTAGGGGCATTTTTCGGAAGTCTCCAAGTGGTTTACTAGCCCATGTTTAGAAACGATGAAAATCTTACAGAAAAATCTCCAGTGCTTGTGGTTCTAAACGATTTCCCCACTTTGTACAGTTTTATTCCTGGGCGCGTTATCGAGCAGTTATTTCAGATGTTCATTGGGGACTGGTATTTATTGCAGAGTTGAGGTCCGAATAGTGTGGATTAAATCCTCAACTGGAGGACCATTATGTCATTTCATTGGCTTCAGTGGTTCAATCTGATTTCTGTCATCTGAGTGTTTCCTCTTGTGGTTTAGGTACTACCCAAAGCAGGTGCTGTTTGATGGAATGAATAGGGCCAAGTATTAATGTGATATATATATATATTTGTTTCTCCTGTGTTAAAATAATTATAAAAACATCAACTGATATCTTACTGTGCTTATATATTTATTTCTCTCTATTTAGATTATAGGAATAATTGAAGCTTCATTTCTGCTTATTGTCAATGTTGATTTTGATGCTTTAATTGTCTTCATAATTGAATCAATGCCAGTTTGGTTGGTGTGTGTTATGCAAGAATTTGTCCCTTTTTAGGGGCAATATTTAGGCCAACTATATTCTTTTAATATAAAAGAAATGTTCAGAAGTTGAATGGAAGGAAATTAATCAGGTATTTTCAGTCCTTCTTATATGTGTCTGGAATTTTGTAATGCCCAAATATTTTTCACGTTCTTTGCAGTTGCATCTAGTGTAGCTCTTTTTCTTTTCTCTGTGTTAAATACTGTAAATCCCCTCTCATGTTAACATTCAGTATTGTATTTCTAAACATTTCAGTGTTTTGGTTGTTGTGTTTCCATATATTATTTACTTATAACTTCTCTCTGATTGTTGATATAATGTTGATATATGTTAAAATTTTTTACAAATTAGTTTACAAACAGATTTATTTGTATAAGTAGACGTAAACTAAAGTAACATGAAGTCTAATGACAAAAATTAAAAAATAGGCTTTTAAAAATTAACATAAAAAAATACTGTAACAACATGTGAGTGTAAGATTGCTTCAGGAATACATTTCCCTGTATGCCATTCAGACAGGTGTAACCTAAAAGGCCAAACCCCAAAGTAGTCCATTAGCAGCATGTACTTATTTTCTAAGTACGTTATAACTGGAGAAACAACACAAATAATTGTCCCGTGACAGTATAAAGTTTAGCATAAACGTGCACATAAGTCTCTGGAGAATCAGGGCCTAAGTCTGTTCTGCTTTAACAGTGTTATCTGTTGTGGGTCTTGGGGTGGTTTTTTCCCCCTTTTTAGTTAAAATGCAGCTCTGTCACTGTGGTCACATTTCCCAGCTATAGAGGGACAAGGGTAGTGCCTGTGCTAAATACATACTGTGCTAAACAGTAATTATATTTAATTTTGACTTAATTTTTGTATCTACAGCTGCCTCAGGATAAGGATCTAGGAGATTTTAAGTGTAGTTCTGTCTACCCAAGCCTTTTCATGAGCGTTGGTTTGCTGTCAGTTCAGCTCTCTGGAGTCACTTGGATGGTGATGGTGCTATTGCACGGGGGAGGCTGCCGGGCTGGTGGGTGCAAGGGCAGGACAGCAGGAAGCCAGTGATCCCTTTCACAAGCAGGTGGGTATGAGATGGGCTTATCTATAACATGAAACCTGCCCCTGGAGAGTTGTTTAGGATAATGGGTGCATCACTGTGTAGTCCTGGGTGATGAAGCAGCAGAGCTCTAAGCTGAGGCAGATACACCAATAGACCCCAAGTAGCCTCTGGTCTCCTTTCCATGGTAGATCTCCAAATCCACGCATGAGCTCCAGCCTCTGTCTTGCTCTGTGCCATCCTTTTCCTTACTGGGGGTCCACTTCCCTGGGTCCTCTGTGGCTTGTTCTGTTTAGAACTTGAGATGAAAGCTCTCTCCTTTAACCCCTTCTGTGGAGGATGCTTAAACAAGGAGAGCCTTCCTCAGGATTAGTGAAGAGGATGAGATTCACGGAAGGCTGCTCTCTTTTGTACCCAAACTTTTACATTTACACTTATATACAGTTTTTTTTTTTTTTTTTTGTGCTTGTAAGGAGTTTAACTCATACAAAACATTTAACACGGCACATTTTCTAAGAATATACAATGCAAGTATTTTTAGCATTTGTAGTTGCATAACCGGGGCGTCTGTTTCTGATTTTTTTCTTAAGTAGCATGTAACAGGTGAACTCCCAGATTTATGGGTGCTGCATTATAATTTATGGGGCCTCTGCTAATCTAAGCTTGGTTCTTTATAGCTTTTAAATTTTTTTTTTAATTTTATTTTTTATGATGTTAACACAGGTTTCCAAGAAGCTACTGGGCAGAGGATATCTTAAAATAATATTCTTAAAATTTATTCTTTTACAAAAATATTTAAACTTGTGACAAATTCTAGTCTATTCTGTAATTGCAAGAATAAATATATCACGTCTAGCCACTACAGATTTAATCTATAGGATTAAACATTGTCTCAAATAATGTTATTTCTGAAGAGTAGGAGAACATTCTAGAATCAATATGCATTTTTTCTGGGTTACACAATCACAGTGTTTTGCCTGAGTTATCCTGAATTTTTTTTTTTTTTTTGGTTTTGTTTTTCAGAGAAAAGTAGCCAGTATAATGCAACTTTAGTCTGTCTTCTGTATTTTTCCACATCTTGGTGTCCTTCTATTTTTCATCAGAGATTTGAGAGCAACCCAGCTAGTGCTTTTATTATATGCCGTCAAGTTTTTCTTCCATTTTTTTGGTGTAAGATTAGATTACTATTATATTTGCAATATCCTTTGCAAAGTTTCATTACTGTGTCTGCAACGAGAAACCACGGCTCGTCTGAGACTGTGAAGATTTTTCTTGAGCGTCTCCACCATCAGACTATGGTGTGTGTATGTCAGTTTTACCGAAAGCTTGGATAGGGTATCAGCTGTCATTGAATCGTGTCTAGATTTGTATTCTAGCTGTAAACCACACAACTGTGTGAAAACTAGCCTCTGCAATCTAGGAGCTGCGTCTTCTAAATTCTTCCTCACGGCTGTTACTAGTGGCTTTGTTTCTGACAGTTTCTAATTTTCTGTACATAATAAAATCAATTATTTTGCACGTATATGCTAAAGCTAGAGGCTGTTTTTTGACTGTGCATGCTACAATTAGTTATGTAAATAGCAGCATATGCTACAAGTTTCCAGTGCTCACCCTGCCTTTATAGAAGTGTTGGCTCAGGCTCTGCTTCGAAGTTAGTTGGCAGAGGTGTTTGGTGCTCCGTGGCACAGGCTCTGAAGACAATGCTTTCTTCACCAGTTCCCTCTTGCATTTAGTGTTTTAGTCTGTAGTACGTGTTTGTACACCAAAGCCAGTACACGACTGGAATGCGCTAGGGATTTTGGTAGTCAGACTTTTAAGCTTCCCAACATTTTTATTCATTCATATATAGAGGTATACTGGTAATTGTAGGTGTGCTATTGGACACCTCCTCTCTGCATACGTCAGTCAGTCTTCCCCCTATCCCACTTGGGTTATTTCTTTAAGACTGAACTTACTTTTCTGCCTAATGGTTTCTAAGCCAGCCCTTTCAGGAGATTTCGGGGGTATATACTGGTATATAATTAAGTTACATTACTATTTATTCCCATGTGAAAACCTTATTATTGCAATCTCTTCAATATCATCAAATATTTCTGTGTCTTTTTCCAAAATAATTCAGCTGCAGAGTGTAATCCAAAAGGTAGGTTGGTAAAATAGCAAAATCCAAGGGGTGTTTTAAAAGTGCTCACATGCAAATTGGTTTGGTTTTAATCTTTTCCTAGAAGATCCTGCTGAAGCCCTGATCAAGCACCCAGTGTGGAGCAGCTCTTGGCACTTAGTTTTTCAGCAGGACTTCCGAATCTTAAACCACAAGCTTCCACAGTCTGAGTCGGAGAAACCAGACAGGTTTGTTAAAGCTTGTTACCTATGGCTTTTGTGCTAGCTCTCTGTATAGGGACACGCACATTCTTTAAAGATAATTTTGGTTAGGAGTTTTTTGTGTTGTAACACCTACTAATGCATAGTATTTGTTGGATATGCACATTCCTCCAGAATTCACTAAGAAAGTTAACTTATCTCTTAAGTTAACTCTGTGCTATTACTCTTGAGAATCATGTATTATTTTTATCTATGTGATAACACCTTACTGCCGAGGGCATATGATAGTAAAGCCACAATGTAATAGTAACTAGGAGTAAATAGTAAATAGCCAGCTTAATGGCTGGCATGAGCTTGAATTTAGATGCTATGGAAAGCCTCTGAAAAAAATAATTCAGACAAACCTCAAGTGAGAATCCAAGACTCTATTGTGGATTGACCAAAGAGTACTTGGATATTTTGAAGGCTAGTTGATACTCTCATTTCTAGGGAGTAATTAGTTCAGAGTCTGCTGGGTGCATAAGACTAAAAATAAAATATGCTGAGTAAATATGTATCTTCACGGATGAGGAGAGTTCCTAAGTCTAAGATGGCAAAACAATAACGTTAGTTTTCAGAAAAAGGAGCTGGCATAGTCTGAAATGTGGGAAATAAAATCCTATAGCACCGTGTCATAGCTGTGCTGTGTTGGTGGAAACAGAACTGCAAAAGGAGAGACCAGTCATAGGTAGTACAAGCAACAGTCTTCCATGAAAATCCTTCATCTGTTGTCTTCTACCAGGATTGTTAACAAGTGACTACGTGTATGGGACCTTTTGTTTGAGAGAAGGACAAGGGTTACTCTTTCAGCTGGATGATTTTGATTCCTGCATATTGCTAAATAGTGCATGCATTAGGCTCTTCTTTGGATACAGGTTTTTTTTAGCACATAGCTTCTATTTTGTCATTCATAGAGTCCTCTTGTTTCTGAACATGTATTGTGGCCCATGAAAGAGTAAATTTGGATGGCAATGTGACCTGTTGGTCTATTAGCAGCTACTTTCATTAAGATGCTGGTAACTGTACTTCTTAAAATTAATTTTTTAGCACTTTGTTCAGCTTAAATTTATCTTTTAAAACCCATTCCATTAAACATGCGTAACCTCTATGCACGGGCAAATATTTAGAAACCAATTATAATTATGCTAATCATATTATTGATAAGGTAAATGATAAGTGTAGAAGTGAGTAGGTTAATTTGGCCTGATCAATGGCTTAAAATTATGTTTTTGTAAGTATTTTTTTCTTGGAAAGTAAATCTATTCTCCAAATGTATTTAAAATGTTAATAAACTATTAAATGAACAAGTAACACTATATTCAACATTTTTACACCATTTCTACAGTGGGTAAAATTGTAGTATAAAGTTGGTGTATACTCGATAACAATTTACATGTTTATTTTACCATCTGGTAAATGTGTAAACGATATTTTGAGAAGCACATTTCAAATTCACTTTAACAACTTATCCCCGACAATATGTATCCTATCTCATGTACTGACTGGAAGGATTTTGAAAACCTCTCAGAGAGAAATGCAGTAACAAAACATATTATTTTTTTTGTGATGCTTAAGATCAAGCTTAGCATCAAGTTGGAGGTCTTTCACTGTTTGGGAAGGATTTTGGTACGTTAGTGGTGTCAAAGAGAGATTTCAGACTGTTTTACACACCACGGTATAAAGATATCATATCATCTTCCCTAAAGAAACCATAGGGTGCATAGGTAGTAATAACAAAACAAATACAGTTTGCTATGTTGTTGTATAACTGTATTGTATCCTTTCCAGGGGGTTTGAATTTGCTATCTCTTGTGTCTAAATATGGGAAGCTCATTATTAGAAGTGTTACAATGAACCCCAAGTGGATTGCTTTTCTCATGTACTTTAACAGCACTTTGACACTGCAGCCTTCTGCCTTTTTATTTTAGTCTTCTGTTTATTGGTCTCTCCGGATTGAATTGCAAGCACTTTCTTAAATATAACAAACTAGAGAATATTCTGCTGTAGCTCAGCTTTTATTCACCCTTTCCTAGCTGTTACTAATCTTAGCTGGAAAAAAAGAAAAAGACTTCCTTTTCTCCTCCCCCAACCCCAATAAAATTTAAAAAACCCTGCCCTGAAAGCAAGTCTGCCTGAAGAACACCTCCACACTAATTACCATCTGGCCAATCTGCAAATGAGGTTTGAGAGCAGATTTCAAATGTAGGCTCCAGCTAGTCTGTGCTTTGTATTAGTCCATTAGTATTTATTAAGGGATTTGAAAGCGTTTAGGCAACTAGAGAGCGGGCAAGTACCTTAAGTTTTGGAAATCCAGTCAGGCATCTGTTTGTCTCTTCTAGGGTCTAAATGCCTTTGACCTGGTACCTGCTCAGCAACGCCCCTCAACAGTTTGTGGCAGCTGGTTTTGCTTGAGTATGGACTTTATAACAGGCAATGGTCTTAAAATACCTTTCAAAATGCATCAGTGGAAAAAAAAAAAAGGGTATAAAATTATTTGTACAAATTCTAGTTAGCTCCTGTACCAAAGCTAATGGATTACAACATTAATTTATTTTTGGTGATATGCTATTTCAGCATGTGGGGAGAAAACCTTCCTTAGTACTGAATCAAATCCAGTGCTGACCTTGAGTAATGGGAGAAACCTGTGAGCTGCTCTGGTTTTATGTGTGCACCTGAAAACAGACTTTAGCCCAGTAATAATAATAAAAACAGGTTGTCATTAAATAACAACTTTAAATTTTAAAAAATATTTGTATTTTTGTGAGTTAATTAAGGACACTGAATTTAACATTACTGTTTTGTTTCATTTAGACATTAAATGCATTTTACTAATGAATTTCAGGTTTAGCAGCTATTTTCTCTTCTCTTACGGAGATTAGACAGGACCTTTCCTGTTTGTAAATCAGTACAATCAAAGATGATAAAACTCTTAGCAGACTGTTTAAGAAATAGTTTTGCTTTTCACCTGTCTTCCCTTTGCTGACTCCTTGTTTTGTCTCAGCTCTGTGAAAAGTGCTGTCAACCTTATGTAAACAATAATTTATTATTTTGTTTTTAATGATAAAAAAAAAACAGCACAGAAACCCTTTCAGCAAAAGAGTAGTAGTTGTTTAGGACACCTGCTGTTATAAAAGATCTTCCTACAGGAGCTAATTAGTTCACAGGTAAAGCCCAAATTGAGAGCACCTGGGAACATGCAGAACTGACTCTGAGTTTTGTAGTGCCAACAGCAGTTTTTAATAAGTACTGAAAATGTCTTTCTCTTTAGATTGGCTGCTGGTATCTATATTGCAGAAGCAGATGTTTAAGAAATTATTCAGAGGCTTTAAATGGTGTTTAATTGGAATCACCTGGAAAAAACAGGCAGTACTTGGAAAATCTATTTGATAGACGTCAGGGGAGACTTCCTGAAATGCTACAGGTTTGAAGGTAGGTAGTTAATACTCTAGGCCTTGAATACTGGATAGAGTTGCTTTTATTGTTTTGTATTAGAATTTTAATATAGCAATTTTTTGATGAAAAATAGTTTTGTTCTGTAGCTGTTTACTGTCAGACATGGTGCTTGCAATCAGGAGTGCCAACACCAGGAAGGAGCCTGCCCCTTACCGCATGATCACGCTTATCGTGGTGGCTTCCAAGAAGGTCTCTTGGCTTGCAAAATGAAAGCTCTTTCACTTTAAGAGAAAAATATCCAAGCCCATTTAAGAAAGATTAGTAAAAAATGACCTTTCAAAAAGTGAGTTAAAATGGTATATTTAGTTCTTGTATTGTTAATAACTGGTGCCCATTGGCCTCAGGAGCTTCCACCCTCCCCATGCTTTTCTGTGTGTCTGCTTATTTCCAAAAATTGTAAATACCAAACTATGTATTCAGAGGTCTAACTTTTTATATAAAATTTTAAAATTAAATGTGACATTTTAATAGATTTTGATATTGACTAAAATGGACCTTTTAAAGTGACATATATACATAAATGGAGATTGATAAATTTATTTCAGACTACCATATGGGAAGGCTGATTACAAGGGCATGTGAAGCACAAAGCCAATTAAAGATACTCTTACTTCTTACTGTGGACCGTTGCCGCCTTCCCCATGTTCCCTGGAAGCTAAACTGAATAACATTTACAAAAAATATTAAGCTATGGGTATCATCATAAAGTCTCTCTTTATGTAGTCCTATTCTCTATTGACAGTCAGATTTGCATCAAAGAACATGACACCAGTGACTTGCTGGCAGCTTAAGTAATTGGGGAAAAAAGTGGTTATTCATACAGAAACAGGAGTTGGCTCATTACAGCCAATCACCTGAATACCAAATGGTATGGCTGCCAATAGATGGAGAAAAAGGCAAGTCTAGTGGAAAATAGGAGCATTTAAAGGCCAAGAAAAGACATATGGTCTGACTATGCTTGCCTTATATGCCTGGAAATTATAAATTAAGCTACAATTTAGCCCACCACCTTAATGTGAAAATTATCCATTTTTTCCCATCTTGGTTTTGAGAAATTTGGCAGATTTGGTTGGTAACACTGACTTTGGATTTTGTGTCAGCATTTAAGCTTTGTATAAAAATAATGGCTGGATTGATTGTTGTCTAATATTTGATTTTGTTATGGTCATAAAGGATGTACTTTTGAAATAAATTGTCCTTCATAGCAATAGCAGATATGGATCTGTTCTGTCCTTTACAGATATCTGTATTTTTGTGAGGGTAGGCAAGAGAAGAAAGCAAATCATTCTTGGCAGCAACTTTTTATAAGGTAATCTTGTGATGATGATATGAAATGATTTGGGTCTTCAAGAACAGTAAATACTTTAATGGGTGTTTTATTTAGTGTTAGCTGTGGTCATAATTTTAATTTATTGGACTAATGCTCTCCTTTAGTCTTTAAGGTATATTGTATTATTCCTGTAATGCAACACAACTCCAAGTCCAAATTGGTCTGTAAGTTTCAAAAACGTTGGGCTTATTGAGGTGGCTACCTGACCACCTTTCAGGTCAGCATTACCTGACCACTAATGCTTTCTACCACCTTCTGGTAAAGCCTTAGTAAAAGTTGAGAATACAAAGTCTTAAAATGTGCTTGTACAGACACGTTTCACTTGAGAGACCAAGTTCTTGAATGTCTGAGGGCAGTTTGAGTTTTAAAAAGCTTTTATGTGGCCTCAAGACTGTGAAGGCTTATAGCCATTTTCTTCATGAGCTTTTTTTTTTTTTGAATAGATTCCTTATTCTAACCCATCCCATGATATACAGTCATCTGGAGAACAGATGCTGAATTCTGCCCTTTCTTTAATGTTACGCTCTGAAACTCCCATGGTTTCTCTTTTACGGCTAGAAATACTGATAAAATAACCAACATGGGACCCTGACATAAGCTTCCTCACTCTTACTTCTCCATTTCATGTTCCTGAAAGAGTTACTAAAGCTATTATTTCTGGTTTGCATTTGTGGGCTCTGAAAAAACAGCATATTCTACATATTCCAAAATTTCTCTGATTGCAGTTGAAAAAAAAAAAAGGAATCTCTTTTTAGTCTGTAAATAATTTCTGACTTCATTATAGTGCTATAGGAATGATAAAGCTTAAAATTTTGTTTTGAAGCAAATTTCGGATTTAATGGAAGAGCAGTGGATAGCAAAATGGTGTATTATAACTAACATGCCTTTAAAATTTGACATGTGATAGAAGTTGTGAAAACCATGGAATTTGGAGCTGCATAAAAATGTATATATGCTTATTTGATGTAATTACATCTATAGAGTTTCTAATTGGATCCAGTGACATAGTACACTTGTAGTTCTTCCCCTACCCTTGCCAATGTTAGGTCCTTTCACAAGTACTTCTGTTCTCCTCTTTTTTTGCGGGTGAGTGACCTGCTGGCTTCATTTCCCTGTCTCAGTTCAGCACAGGCAAAATCAAATCATCCCAACCGGTGACCCTTCTGACAGGGAACTGCAGAAATGAAGTTACTTTATCCACTTTGAATCTGACACGTGTCCCACAGGGTTATTTTGGGATTTCTGAGGTGCAGGGCAGAGAGAAGTAAAAGTTTGCACGATTCTGAAAAAATGCTGCTAAGAAAAGTTCTTGTGAAAATATTGCTTTATTCTGGGATCATCTTGCATTTAAAGTAGTACAAACTTTTATTTCAAGAAGTTCCCTCTTGGTGACCTTTTTAATTCAGATAGAAAAATCACCCCATAACTCTTCAATAAACCCTTACCAGGTAAGACCAGTCTAGGTACAAGAGCCTTTCCTCTCCAGCATACACTGGCATTACTCATTTACTGTAGCTCCAATTAATGGTAGTAGAAGTTACACTTGTAAATTCCCCTACGCATTAATGAGCGAACAGACCCCCTCCATTTAGTTAACCATCTTCCAGTTACCTGGCACTTTCCCCATCCCTTGTGAGATCTCAAATATTTAATTAAAGCCTTTCCTTTTTTTTTTTTTATCTTTTTTTTTTCCTCCCCCCACTCTCCTTCATTCAGTTTGTTGAGTTGTAATTCTTGTTGGCCTGATGCCTTGGCAGCATTCAGCACTTCTAATTGCCTGTATAGTCTGGCCTAGTCATGGAGCCTTTTAACTTTCATTCAGGCTTCCAGCAATATCAGCCTCACTGGTCACAAGCTTCCCACTCAGGTTCCGTTCACAGCCCTTTTGCTGATTGCTTGTTATGTATTTAAAGAGCTCCATACTGTTTATTTCATTTCCTATTTGAGATAGTCTGTTTGCTTAATTTTTTTCTATGCTAATTTAATTTTAAACATATAGGGCTGTCTTCCTGGTCAAACAAGCCAGAATTTTGCATCCATATGTTACATTAAATAATAATAATAATACAACAAACAATAGTCAATGCTTTCCACTTCTATGATGTCTACCATTCAACGATCTCAAAGCATTCTTATTTTACAAGTGGTAAAATGGTGTCAAGAGACATGAACTACTTGTTAAACATTATGTATGACATCTGTTACAGAGCCAGACACAGGATTGAGTAGCTTGGTTTTTGCTAATAGCAGTCAGTCTAGTAATTGCAGTATGCTATAGGAATTATTAGGTTAAAATATGCTTCGACTGAATGGGCTGTACCCTTGTAGAGAGATGTATTGTAGAGACTTTTGTTCTCAGAATATCACCTTTGTTGGTATATAAGGCACAGAACGAACAGTGGAATGCAATGGATAGTCACGTGGACCCTGTAAAGGTTAGTAACCCCTGTAATTATAGTGCGTGTTGGCCTCAGAGTCATTATTATTAATCATAAATAGCCTTGTGCATTTTGTTTTCTGTGTGAAGACCCAACATTCCCACTTCCCTAGATTTCAGTGAACCTCTGACTTACTATGGCTACAATAACTCATTTATGTCTATGCAGAGATAATATGCTAATGTTATGACCTGTGTTAATATAATCTGAATGTGTCCTATTTCAGTGTTAAACAGCATACAGAGGTCAGTTGAGAATGGTCACTGCAAGTTTTGGTTTTTAAGGTTGCCCATGCCTAGCAGATAATCATGGCCGTAGGCTGTGAGGGCTGCCAGGACCTCATCCATGACCAAGGTCACATTCCCTTGTATGATCACTGTGCAGGAGTCAGCAGCTGATCTCTTTAGTGCCTGCACTTGGCTTTTAGGATGTGAGTGCTTATATTTGTTGTTATTACAGACTTAAAGGAAAATATTACATAGGTGTTTTCTTCTTCCCAAGGTCAGGCAGCAGAACGCAAGGGCGAAGAAGAACCAATGCGATTGTATCAGGCCAAGAAAGTAAAAAGAGGAATGCACTGCTGGCTGGGGTAGGTGGTAAACATTGTGAAGTGATCTCTCGTAGTTTTCAGGACTGAAATTAGCTTAATCCCTGTGGTAATACAAGGATTACTAGGGATTGCATAGGAGTAACAAGGTGGACTGGAAAGCGAACAGCTGAGGTATGTGGAAGTACAAGGTTATACAATATCCTTGAAAGAAAAATCTTAAAATGGAATCTGGTTGTTTTCTTAAGATAAGAACAACTGAAACTGTGATCATGCCTGAAAAGCAGCAATATAAAAAACCAGTTTGCTACAAATACAGGATTTAATTTGTAAAATAAATGTATGTCCAATTATTGTTACACTTTTCTTTGTTTGACCAGTATGTATTCTGAGCTCAGTGTTAGGCATAACTTGGTGCCTGTGGATGTGTTTGGGCTTCTCTTGGAAAAGCACTGTGTGGGCTTCTGAACAATAGTCTGCCAAGCAATGTATCATGAATCCTAATTGTTTTACAAAACAGTTGTTCTTTTTCTTCAGCAAATATTGTTGCATCCACATTATTAACATAGATATGTATAGTCGTTTTGAAAATCGTTCTCGGTTTGAAGAATTCTAATGCTTCATCCAGTGATTATGCAAAAGTCTCATGTATAAGCAATGCCGATGTTACTGGAAGCGCCTCATACAGAGTCCAAATATAGCAGATCAAATCAAAACTGTGCTACATCTTAAGCAACTGTTGACCCATTTCCATATCAAATTGGTTTCTGTCATAGAAGACTTTGCTTTTTCTTTTAGAGATATTTACTTGTGCTGCACTAGCTCAAGTACAGTAACAGCACATTTTATTCTAAGGTCATGTAATAATTGGTCAATTGGTTTTCAACTTTGTTTATTAACAACTTTCTATTTAAGAGACTGTCATAATGAAAGGTTTGTTCCTGCTCTGTAATATGTGAATGTTCCATTGGCTCCTGTAAAATCGGTTGCCGTGATTCAGCACATGCAGGGAGCCGGTGCTAGGTGGTATGCCATGTGCAGGATGCCTACCAGTTGACTTGATAAGCTCAGTCCTAAATATCTGACTTAAATAAACTGTGGGGAGGAAATTCTATTTTAAAGATTTCACTTTTTCCCTTGTTTATTCTACTTTTTTTTTTTTCTTTGGGGTGGGGGAAGAGCAGAATTAGTAGACTGTGGTATATCAGTAAAATTTCAGAGGTTGCTATAAATACCTAGAGTAGGAAGAAGGTGAGTTGTTAGCGGTGTAACTTGTTTGTGTCACTTTGTTAGAACATTAGCAGTGTCTTAATATAGATTTCTTTTTTGGCTTCTAATGATACATTCCTTTCGCCGGGGAGGGGATGGGGAAAATGTGCTACTGCAGTTTTTCTGGCATGAGCTGCTGTTCCCCTCCGTGGCTGCTGGAGCCCCCATCCCGGGTGGCAGCGGTCCCTCCACCGGGGCTTGCCACCCAGCCCAGCTCCGGCTGCTGCCGTGTTCGGTAGGGATGTGCCATTGTGTGTCAACGTTGGTGACGGCGATGCTGCCGAATAGTAAATCCCAGACCCGTGTAATATTTTAAAGCGGGATTTATTTCTTGCACGAAAGGTGTACAGCCCAGGCAGCAGGCCAGCTGGGACCGCAGCAGGCCTGCCAGCGCCTGTGCTCTAAATAAGCTGTTGCGTTGTATATCATCAAGCCATGCCTACAGAATTAATTACATAACATCAACAATAGTTGAGCATTTCCACTTCAAAATTTCAAACAAATTTGCTTTTTTTCCCCAATGTCTGGTATTTTTTTTGCTTTTTATACGTGCTGTTATCTAAAATATAAGCATCCTTTACAGTATAAATGCTACAGAAAATAATAATATTTGAAGAATAAATGTAATAGATTGCTTAGGTGATTTGTATACCTTAGCTGCAGTTCTGTGCTGAGGTCATACGTTTTTTTGTCATCAGTGACTATACAGATGAATCAAATGTACAAGAATATAATTTGTAAACAGTGTATTTGCACTTTTGCAGTCTTTCCTTTGAAAAGTGGGTTCTAGCCACTTGGGAGAGCAGTGCGGTTAACATCAGAGTTTTCTCTAAAAGCTAAACTTCTTGTCTGAGGACATGGTTTTATGGTTTTACATGCCACCTCCCAAAAGACGTTTCTGATCTCTGTTAGCAGAAGCTACTGTTTCCTCCCCAAACTCAAGATCTGTATGCCAAATATAGAAACAACAAACGTGTGGTTTTCTGTTTCATGTCAAAGATGCTGCCTTTAGAAGGCACAACCATTTCCATTATGATGCCAGGGCAGGATACAATCTTAGCTGACAGGCATGGGAATCTTATCCTTTACAAGGTATGTCCTAGTGGCAGAACGAGCCTCATTCAACCCTGTGAGCAGGCAGGTTACAGCCTGCTCCAGCCACCCTGGAGCTCCTGGTCCTCAGTGGTGCTGAGCTCTGTGTTCTCCATCTCTGCATGTAGAGGACCTCCAGGACCATGGGGCTGTTCAGGGACTGGTAGCCCATGAGACACTCTGCCTGAACTGACAATAATCTGTAATGGAACATTTTCACATGACAGAAAGCACGTTTTTTGAAAATAGCATTTCTAATGGAGATAGTTTGTTTGAAGAAGCAGGAAAAGTCAAGTAACTTAGCTGATTCCCAGAGGGTTTCTTGCCAGCCTGGTACTCCAGCTTCTGCTTTTGGTAATCATTTTTAGTTACCATTCCATTTTTGGTAACCTGTGTATCAGAGTGATCTCACAACTGGACAGTTTCAGATCCTCCCTGTCTTACTGATAACCCTCTGAAGGCTGAAGGATGCAAGTTTCTTGTTGCCTTGCTCCTGTTAGAAGCCCAAAGAGCCTGATGGGAACCCAAAAACTGTGAGGCTTTGAAGTTACTGTGCAAGCCAGGACTTATCATCTCCTAGTTTTTCAGAGTAAGTGGCCTATTATAACTTCCTCCACCACTGATTATCAGGCCTGTTGTAACTATGAATGGCTGTGATTAATTTAATTGTTGTAACTGTAGTTTTACAATGCCAAAGAAGCAAAACCTGCTTTTGTAATAGTGTTTTAGGTTGTCTCTGGCTGCAGACTGTGCTAGATATATTTGAGAATTTTACGGCAAATACTGGTGAAGGGAAGCCCGAATTTAGGCTTTGTTATCCAGCCTTTCACAGCTGTGAATTCCAAATCTATCTGAAAGGAGAGAAAGCAAAACAAACCCTTCCTTAAATCTAAGTGGTATTCTCCAGCTGGAATCCTGTTACACGTCATCAGACACAAATATTGTTTTTAGTGAACTCCTCAAATTGATGGCTTTTTTGAAATGTTACACTGCACTTGGCAAAATGATAAAAACCCCATGTAACTGAAAATTTCTTTTGAATAAATAAAGCATAGATGCTATTAGCATTTAGCTTTGTATATGATAAAAACTATTTGTGTTTGGTGATGATGCAACTTTGAGTCATTCTTAAATCAGAGACATGGGTCTGAGTCACAGCTAAACAAGCCACATTTTTTTTTTTCTTCGGGGATCTTCAGCCTGGCTTTGTTCAATGAAACTGAATATGCCACATTAGAGCACAAGCAGATGATTACCAACAATGTTTATTGATGCTACCACTAAGAGAAAATGGCAGACTGATATAAAATAAAGAGACTTAGCAGATGGGATATTGGCATTTGAATTGGTTAAAATAGATTACTGATTTTACCCCAAACCTGCCCTTTTATGAATACTACAGTATTGTTGCTTGTTGAATAACTGTAAATCATATTTATCTCTATAAAATTATTTACTGTTGCAGACCCAGACTATTTATTATTACATATGCAAATAATATTTTATCGTCAGGGAAATCTAAAGTAGTTGTTCCTTGTTAGAGCTCCTGTCAGCACTGACTTTAGACATAAGGTGTTAGCATGGAAAGTTAGATTAAAAGAAACATTTACGGTTTCTGGACATCCCCTCTTAATATAAAACCAGCAAAACCAGATCTGCAAACATAATTCGACACATGGCTCTAATTGAAATCAACGGAAATTCGAAGCAATATCAAATAGCCTGCCTTTCACTAAATCCCCATGCCTGAGAAGTGCTGACAACTGCATGAGCCTGAAGAGGGGTTCAGAAAGCCCATCTAAGGGCTAGAGCTGTGACCTGCCTCAAGTCTGCTCAAAACAAAATGCAGGTGTAGAATAGGCCTAGGACAGGTATAAGAACATAGCGGCGTTCAGGCTGAATCTGGCTCTCGGTGCCTCGATCGGGCTGCAAGGTCTTGGTCATGGCAACTCTCACAGACAGGCTAGCATGAGGAAGCATGTTATGATTAATTAGTTCTTTGGTTTTAACATCTAGCATTTTGTTCTATGAGTAGCCAGCAAGCTCTGCAGGGGCTGTCTTCATTATTGGTAACCCTTTATCTTCGGTCAAGGCATGTTCTTTACGTGTAGGTCATCAGAACAGTCCTGACTCACCAATATTTGCTCTGGTGACTTTTTGCACTGGATACAGTTCTTAATGTATTTGCATTAACAGTGACCCTTAGTATCCAGGATGATTCATCACAATTGCCAATGCATATTTATAGCAGCAAAAATTCATTCAGTGCTAGTCAAGGAAATCATGTGTGAATTTAAGTCCAGTTGGCAAGGTAGTACAGTATCTGAAATGTTGGCTGTGCAGCAGCTGTCATTCTATGCCAATCTATTCTATCATACAGTAAGCAGGTGGCTCACACATATTGTTTTTACTACATATCATTTTAATTTTGCAATGTCTCACTGAAATAGGAAATGTGTGCTACTGATTTCAATAAGATTTTCTTTATTGAAGCCAGGAGAGCATGTTAATAGCATGCAGCAATTTACAGTGTAGTTGGAGTAATACAGCAGCTGGTGAACCTGTTTATTCCCTATGGCTGTAGTTGTGTATCAGTCTTAAGTGTAGCTAATTATCTTCTATTCATTAGGGATTTTACATAAATTCAGGCAGAAAAGAGAATACAAGCCCCAAGCAGTTTGTGTTCCTTCAGCACCCTTTTGTGATGCCGTACTGCGGCAACCCGTCTCCTCTGGTAGGCACGCGTTGTCCTCAGGCCAGCCGAGGGGGACTCTCTGCTCTTCTGTATTTCTGAGATTGGTGGTTTTTGGAGGGCTTATCTGCCGAAGGAAATGTCTTTATTGCAACGTTGCATGCTAGTTGTTGCGTGTGGTAATGATACCTTGATGTATTGTCAGTAACGGTTCTCACGTTGCAGCCCTTTGGTGTTTCTCTGCTCATCAGGACTGGTGTTTGTGTAGGCCAGGTCGGGCTGGCAGGACAGGGAGTGACATTATCCAAGTATGGACAGCCTTAACATCCCCACGCAAAATGTGGTCTCTGATTCTGGTATTTGAGGGTCTTCTTGGCTTGCTTGATTCTCAGTATATTTCTTGGCTTCACCTTATTCTGGTTGGGCAAATAACATTTTCTTTCAGAATAAGTAGTATCTCCTACTCAATTTTTATTTCCATTTATGGTTGTTTGGTGGTTTGTTTTTTTTTTTTTTTAATTTTCTGACATTTATTGGCCTGGGAGGATATCTTGCTTGGTCTAATTGTAACTCCTGTTCATACTGTAGAAAGTTCTTAGTAGATACTTCTCTTTATGGGAATTACTGTCAATAGAATTGATAACGCATTAATTTTTTAATTTTTTTTTGCCTTTGCAAATTGTTTGTTTGCTTTTCACTTACAGAGGATGTTGATAGCAGAACTCTTATTTTGGCAAAGTGTTTCAAAAATGTATTCTCTGAGGGGGTTTTTACGTTAAAACAAACAGAACACCCACTCCAAAAATAACAAAAATAATTAATGGGAATAGGGAAGGAGAAAGAGAAAGAATAAAGGAATATGGTATATGGGATTGCTTCTCATCCCGTAGGCTGTAATGTCTCTGAATTTAAGATTTGCATTTCAGTGAAGATGAGTTTTTTCCCAGAAGAGCAGAAAGACAGTGATAACCTACCGGACTTCTTCTCCTTCTAGTGTCTGTTCTCTTGTCCCGTTCTCTTTGTTCACTTTGTCCTTCTCTCACTTGCATGTCTTTCCTGAATGTCTCTTCTTGCTCCCTCTTATTTTGTCTCATCTCCAATGCCCTGCAAACTTCCTTCACTGTCCCTTCCTCTCTGCTGTTGATTTCTTTATTTCTTATGGCCGTGTCAGTTTACTAGTTCATGTGTTGTTTTACGCTGAACATCCAGTACCTCTGAAAACCTCTCTATGACTTGTGTGCTTTTCCAAAACAGAATAATTGAGGCTGAAGATGAGATGAAGTGAAGGATCAACATCATCCTCTCTTCTAAAATGTGACTAGTTTCTATGAATTAATAAAGTATCGTTCCTCTGCGTATCGCACTGCTTGGGTGCTCTGGTGCAGCAGCTCCCTGCAGTTGTGTCATTTGAACACTGAGTGGCACTAAAGCCCATGTCACTGACAGCACAAGGTATTCCAAAATAGGGTCTTTAACTCGGGAGGATGCAAAGTACTAGATAACATATGAGAGGGTTTTTATATGGCTGGGAAGAGAGATTTTATAGATGCAAACCTGTAACAGGCATTACGTATTTTTGACGTGTTGCCTCTCCAGTTATTTTTGAGGAGGAATTTGTCTGCAGTTTTGCTTCTGAAACCATTGAAGAATTCTGAACGTGATATTGACTTCTATTTTTTAAATTAATTGACTTCAATTCTTAGCCAAGCAGGTTCAATATATTAAAAGCAAGTCATTCTTCTGGAAGCCCTACATCTACATGAACTTCAAAAAAATTTCTTGGTTTGTTTAGCTCAGAGAAGCTGTAGATAAATGTCTCATGCTGTAAGTGCTATTGAACAACCTTGATGTCATTTCTAAAAATTATTTATGGGCAATAATTAATATTTTGTAATACCCCATTGTTCTGATGAAATTTTGCACAAAATTTCAAAGTTAGTTGAGGTCCATCTCCTACTTACTCAAAAGGTACAGTTTGATCAAAGGATCTCAGCCTTCCTCTGAAGAAATGGCTCAGTCATATCTGCTTTTATTGTAGGAATGCTGTGTTTTGTGGCTAGTTCATGACCTGAATGTTACATTCAGTTTTCTTAAGAGTTCAAGATCATCTGTGTTTTACTTGAACAAAACACCTGGGACTTGACCTTAGGCAGCTGCACTTTGTGTTTAACAATTTTTACTGGAGCTCAAGTCTGGGCCAGATTTGGCAGGTTGCCCTTGTTCATCGTGCTGAGGACAAGACCGTACTTCCAGCTCTGACCTGAAATGCTGGAGGTGTAGCTGTAGTATATGTTTAAAAGTGATACTCTGGAAAAGCACTAATTTCAGGTATAATGTGGTTGTCCCATTTCAAAGTTTGACTTGTATGCAGCAAACACATCAGGCAAATTAAGGAGAGGAATGGAAGTGATTTTTATATTTAGCTTGCTTATTTTCAATCTTCTCCTATGACACTGCAGCCATTGGAATTTATTTAATCTTGGTGGACTAAATTAATTCCTTCGTTTCCCATAGAATCTGCTCTGGCTTTTAATGCTTTCTGGAGAGCGACAGGACACATGCTAATATCAGCATCTTACTGTTTTTCTTACTTGATCAAATTTACTTCGATCATTGAGTTGTGTATACAAGTGGCGTGTCCTATTTATTTAGTATGAGTGCACGAATCAGATTGTGCATTGCTAATCGGAGTAGTGCCTTGTTTCTCTTCACAGCTGGCAGACGGTTGTTAGGTACAGAAGGATTTTAAGTGGGCGGGGGGCAGTTTAGTGGCAAGCGTTACTTTTTGTCACCTTTCATCTGCACACCGTGGCACTGCCTCACTTCTTCACACCACTTTGAGGCTGGTAAGAACTTCTTCCAGTTAAGTGAAACTGAGCCAGCTGGACATGGTCTGGCATCACTTGGAAAAGTTAGCAGTTTCCATAACGATCTACCTACACTTAGAGGGGGGGAAAAACCTTAACTTCATGTCCAAATGCAGCTTAAGGTGGAATTGTAATTATAAAAGGCTACTGTGTCCTGAGCTGATTTTTGTCAGAGAAGGGTAAATAAGCTTAATCTACTGCGGAGTCTTTCAGCTCTGTGGTTTGCATTAACTTTTTCACTGGCTCTGTATTTGAGATATGGGAAGGTGAGACTTCACAATTTTGATAAAACTTACATTCTTTTCCCCATCTCTGAACCTTTTCAGCAGTATGGAAAGGGCCTCCTACAAGTTGACCACCTCTTTTGCAGTGTCTGGCCACTTGCTAGCAAGTGTCATAAGCACAACAAGTACCAATATATTTTCTGTTGAAAACATCCCATAATAGTGCCATGGAAGAATAATAGTTAATAACTTGATGCCTTGCATTCAAACACAGAAAAGATGGTGTTTTTGTTGCATTTTGCTGGGGTGAAGGAGAGAACTATATAAATAAACAAATAAATTCAATCTTGGCTGTATGGTCCCTGTTAAACAGGGAGTCTGGATCTTAGAGGGATGCCAGACAAGGTTCCTATTTTAATGTTGCTCTCTAGATAAAATTTCCAGATCAGTTATATATGATGGAAAAACTCATTCCTATGTTCCTATTGCACAATGGTTATCAAATTTCTATTCAAAATAGGGAATATTTTTGATATTTGCTTCTTTTGCAGTGGCAGATGAGAGTCACTGCAAGGACCCTTATGTCAAGTGTTCTGATGAACTCGTCAGGCCTCCCTCTGTGATTACACGACTGGCATATTCTTGTAGCTCTGCGTGTCACGCTTCAGATAATTCACCAATATATGGAGTTTCAGACAAATGTGGAATTGCCGTTTCACATGACTCTAAGGCTCTGTGCTCTAAGGCTCGTGGCTTTGCACAGTTAACAAAAACTATGCAGAATATGTTTTGCGGATTTGGACAAGCTGTATGTGTGATGTAATCAAAATTGCTTTAAATGACCATAGACAGTGGCAGTATCCCTTGTGTCTCAGAGGTTCTTCATTTGGATACTGAATTCTTTCTTTCCTGGCAGCAAATTCTGAAAATTAATTAATAGTTGGTGAATCTTCTTTACCTTACCTCTATTTAATATCCCCAAACAGGTATTTACTGTTCCACATTGAACGATTTTTTCGTCCATAATCCAGCCTGGTGATACTTTGTCATTCCTGAATAGTTCTGCCAGGAAAATGGGTAATTTATTACAGACGTTTCACAAGGAAGAGAAAAATGTCTTCTATTAAATTGTTTTTTACTACCTCTAGGCATTAAATCATGCTCTTTTCTGATCAATGGTAGCCTTGTGATTTGGACAAACAGCAGCAATCAGCTAAGGTGAAAATGTACTCCTGTCACCTAGGGGCTTGTTCATGAGCTAAAAAGAAATGGCAGAATTTGTGACAATATTACTCACAAGGATATCTTGGACTAGATTTCCCTTTGAGAGACAGGCTTTTTCCTTTTTCTTTACTGGAAGATCTGTTTAAAGTGTTACATACAATATTAATAATTATATATAATCACATCCTTACAATTTTTCTCATCATAGGGAAATGGTGAAGTTTCCATGCTGAATTTGTTAAATCCCCTTTCAGTAATTTTTAAAGTTTTTGAATCTGACCTACAGAATCACATGGTGCGATCATTTTGTTTGCTCCTTTTGAATGATCTGAAAACATAAAGCATCCTGAAAAATCTTACCGGGGGGTGCTCCTCAGTTATGTTCAGCATATCTTACATCTGTAAGGCTGTCATAGTCGTTACTGGGCAAATGGAAGTTAAGACTCCCAGTACTACCAGTTCCTCCAGAGGTGGACAGCTATTAAACAAACTTGCAGTGTACTTGGTGCTTCCACAGTTCTGCTGCCAGCATCTTCGTATTTTGGGTTCTGATTTGAATGTGTGTGCTGCAACAACAGAAGTATAGTTATATTCTCTGATATAACACCAAGAAATATAATCAAATATAAATTATTTCTAATGCTAGGAGCATCAACATGCAAAAAAAGTGCTCTTTCCCCTAAACAGGTTAACCTCCTGCCAACCCTAAATACAATTCAAGTGACGTAACATATTCGAGTTGTGCAGTCGTAGCTTGGCCTGAAGATGTGAGAGAAACAGAAGTCTATATGGAGAGGAAACACTTCTCGTAGTGTGGTGGGAAAAAATGAACTTGTAATCTTTCCATTGGATCTAGCAAGAGGCAGCAAAATTCAAGCAAAATGTAGGTTTTACAAAAAAGGTACTGGTACGATGCCAGACATTTGAGATGGGAATTTCTTGTAGCTGAGACCTGTTGTCCTGATGACCATCGGTTCTTGGCATAGGGCAGAGCAATTTGTTCTCATGAGAAGGCTCTGGCCTCTACACACTTTCCAGCCTGTTTTGAGTGTCACCTAGGACAAGCCCTTAGCTCTTGGTGTCCCACTTGTCTCAGCGGCAGCACACCATGGCTTCCCCATGTCATAATTTTCTCTTTGTGGGGACCAGGGCACCGGGAGAGAAATGGTGCAATGGGCTTGTTTTGATACGGTTATGTCAGAGTGGGAACCATGGGAGATGAGAAGCACTCTTGGGTCCTTTAGACAGTTTAGACGTTAGTGTCCCATGGCCTAAGTTGTTTGAGATGTTGATCACAGTTCTGATTAAAACCAGTCCATCACTGTTTTCAAGACGTGAGACCTGATGCCAACGTCAAATTACGCAGCAGTGCCCTGGGTACATTTCCAGCAGTGCAGTTCAGTGGGATATTTATGCTTGATGGAAGTCTCAGGTGATCCTGATAACCTCACACTTTCACTCCAATATGTCTTCATGTGTGCAGTGACAGTATTAGAGGAATTCTGGAAGCTTTGGCAGCTTCTGGTCCTGCCAGCAGATGGTAACATGTTTTACCTGTGTTAACGCGTAAGCTGTGTTTTTTAGGAACAGGCGATGATTCCTCAGACCAGAGTGCCAGTACAGGCATTGCTGGGTGTAATGCAATGGCTAGGGAGTGAGTTTACATCGGTGTCCTTACACTTACAAACCTACCAATAATGCAGTAATGGTGAAGAGATTACATGTACTAAGTGTCTTGTGTGTCTTTTTTTTAATCTCTTAATGGGCTTAAAGACCCTATAAATAGATGAGATACAGAAACCCCATGCTGACTGTCTTAGAGATCCACAGGCATGCAGATAAGATTTTTCGAGAAGTCTTATCAGAGTTCTCTTCTGCTCTGGTAAGAGTTTTTACAGACCATCTTATCTATGCATTTAATGTTACAAAAATAATCCCTGTAATATTGTCATATTAGTACTTCTCAGGTTTCTCTTTATATCTGGAATTTTAATCTTACGTTTTTTCATCTTGAGGAGGAAAGTATAATTGTATTTGAGCTTAATTTTTGCTTCTTTTCCCAAGCAAAAGTTTTGAGCTCAGTTCTGTGGTTGGTATGTTTAACTTAGGTCAAAATTGGATAAAAAGTGGAGTTCAGGCTTTATGCTGATATTTACTCTGTAAATCATCTCTCTTTTTCATGTGTAATGCAAGACACCTTGGGGGCTGCTATGACAGTGTTAGATGTGTCAATTGTGGCTATTGGTATCTGAGCAATTTGTGTGAAATCCTTTTGAAGGCATTGGACAGGAACAGGTACTCTTAGATCATGATTCACCTTAAATGTTTACCTTAGGGTGAGATGAATTATAGCTGAGAAATGCCTTTTTTCCCTCTATAAAATATAAAATGAGTCTAGATTGCTCATAGAAATTTAGGGTGTCAATTCTCTAAGTATATAATTTGAAAAGACTCCTAAGGGCACTGGGGGACCCAAACCAGAGCCATGTTATTTCAGATGTGGCTTTCTGAGTGCTAAGCAGAGGAGAATAATTGCATCATTATACCTGCTGGCTGTGACCTTGCTAATTCAGCCCATAAAGTTGACACGTCCCAGGTACGTGACTCTGCACTTCTTGTTAAACTTCATGACATTTCTGTTAGTCCACTCCCATTTTTTTTGAAGTCCCCTTGAATGGCTGCTCCAGTGTATCAACAACTTGCCCCACCAGGGTGCTGCTCATGGGCTTCAGGAGGGCTCATTTTGTCCTGTCATCTAGGTCATCAGTGTTAAACACTTGAGGCATTAGACAGGATCAGCCCCAAAATTGACTGACTGGAGGTGGGCACCACTTGCAGCTGGCTGCAATTAGATTTTGAACCACTGACCACTAGCCTGCAGGTCAAAAGGTCAGCTTTTCCCTGACTTTGTGGTTCACCCATCCAGTTCATCACACCTCCCCAGTTTCTCTGCAAGAATGCTATGAGGGACTGCATTGAAAGCCTTGCTAATGTCAAGGTAGATGACAGTGCTTTCCCTCCCCTTGCCTACAAATAGAATCATATCATAGAATCATTTAGATTGGAAGAGACCTTAAATATCATCTAGTTCCAACCCCCCTGCCGTGGCCAGAGATACTTCCCACTAGACCTGGTTGCTCAAAGCCCCATCCAGCCTAGTCTTGAACTTGAATCTTCCAGGGATTAGGCCTCAACAACTTCCCTGAGCAACCTGTTCCAGTGTCTCACCACCCTCATAGTGAAAAATTTCTTCCTAATATCTAATATAAATCTGCTCTTTTCTGGTTTGAAGCCATTACCACTCATCCTACCACTACATGCCCTTGTAAAAAGTCCCTCTCCATTTTTCTTGTAGGTACCCTTCAGAGGGAGATTTCATTTTGGAAGGCAATCAGGTTGGTTAGGCCCAACATGCTTGGTTGAGTTCTGAGCTGTAGGACAAATGCTTTGAATCATTGTTGCAGCTTACACAATATACATCACTAACAGTTGTGTATTTGGATCCCCAATATATTTTTTTTTATACTATTGTCACTATTATCAAACATAATGAATCAGGGCTCTACCACATACTGTGTAGTCTTCCTAAGGGAAATCTAATGTGGTGAAATTCTTACAAAACCAAGGAATTGTTATCGTTGACTTCAGTGAGGCCACTAATTCAGTAAAGATCTCATTTTCTATGTCCTAATTACCCATTTGTTGAGAAACATGGATGAATTTGTTCTCTCTGAGAATGTAAAAGCTAAAGTGAAAGGTATTTACCTGTAAAGAGAATAGTCACTACTTTGTAGTAACTATTGTACTATGTGTGAAAGAAAGCAATTGCAAGTCAGTGGAAATTCTTTACAAATCCCAATTTTTGATTGGAGTTGGCTACTTCAGTAAGGAACGCACTTTCATCTGACATAGCCCATTTGACTGTACTGGAGCTGTGCTGGTTTATACCGTGCTGCTGGTCTTGTGAAATCACAAGACAGTCAGGATCCTGGATTCTGGATTTCAGGTAAGATATTTTTTCTGGAAATGTAGCATGTGAAGAAATAAAAGGGGTATGTATCTTTGCTTCACTAGTAGGTCAGTATTATCATTTTGCCAGCAAGAAAGTTGAGGCACAGCAAGTATTTTTCCTGTATGCAGTGGTTAGAGCAGCAAAGTGGTATTTGACAAAGTGGTGTTTTGAAACCTAAGAAGCGGTTTTAAAGCCAACGCTGTCATCTTTGTCAATAATGTGTTACATGTGGATAGAGTTTTTGTGAAAAGCCACTAGAGAGCTAGAAATTAGGAAATTAGTAAAACATGCTTACAATGAACACTTCTCATGTTGTAGGATTTCGAAAGTATTTGTTATAAAACTCTTGTGTATGGCAAGAAGGCTGCTCAGGCTGGGAGGAATATGTGATTAGAAAATACAGTAAGAGTTGTGTTTGTCCATGTTTGTTTGGTATCTCTGCCTATGCTCCCAGAGGAGGTGAAAGTAATCACATCTGCTAGACGATCTCCATGACACTAGGCCCAGGATCCCACCAAAGGTAATGGGTAGAGAAGGGAGCTAGCTTGCCAACTTCATAAATTATCTATAGCACTGGTTTGAGGAACTTCAGTATTGCATACAATCTAGAGTGGGAATTCTATGGGAATATGTGACACTTTAGTCCATTGGTTTTCAAAATTTTAATTAAGAAATGACTTCTGGTGGTTTTTTTTTTTTTTCCTCCTTCTTTAGATTTGACCTGTGTTGAATGAACTTTGTATTCTGAAAACTTGAGGAGGAGGTGGGTGTTTTTTCTGCCAGAAGTAATTGATTTAGCCAAAGTGGTGTTGCAAACAAACCCCTGGGTTGCCTGCCAATCAAGACAAGGTTGAGAATCCCAGCAGTTGGGATAATGCTTCTTACCCAAGCTGTAATGAGAAAAATGGATTTTTCTTTCGTCCAACAATATTTCCCCCCCTCTGGTGGGGACTGTTCAGTGTCTGACAAGGGGAGTATATTGCAAAGTTACTTAATAATTTGGGAAAATACTGTATTAGTACATAAGGTTCTAAGCTCATCAGTGGTATAATCAGAAATAAAACACGTTTCCTGAGTTTCAGTCTAATCTTCTACACCTGGGTGAAAAAGTACCTACCTACCTTCCTTAATACGTGGCCAGCCTACAAAAGCTTCATGCCATCAGCCCTTTGATTAAACGAGAGTTTAGTTCATTCATCAACACTGCAAGGAAACAGAAATTTATTCAGGCTTTAATTGTTTTCTGTACAGAAGCACTTATACTGACTTCTTTTTAATGTGACAGGAAAAACATAATTGGTACAAACTTGAAAAGATAAAGATTTTGAGGTGAGATCTTACTGCCACAAAAGTTGATAGTGGAATTTCCATGGACTCTGTTATAGAGTCTAGACTGCATCTTTTGGTTGGTGTGGTTAGGCTTGTCTGGGTTTATATCAATTTAACTGCATCCTACAGAAATATTTTCTTCCATTGTTTCCTTGTTCCTGACACTTGGAAATTAATTTGTGGTTATACCAGTAAATACCAGTAAAAGGTTGCAAATAAACCATCTTTTAAAGGTCTCTCTTTATTAAAGGAATAATTTCAGATTAATTTGCACGAATCCTAGTCCTCTCATCGTCCGGTCTTGAATATTGTGTGAAATTATTCACTCTGCTGCTAAAAACTGCTGGCAGCCTTGTGAATGCATTTTAATTTTTGAATTATTAAGGTAGTGAGGGCACCAGAGAGAAGTAAAGGACTGAATTAAGTAGACTTCAAACATTTCTACTATGGGGACACTCTAAATTGCGTACGCAGTTCTTTTGTTTTGTTTTGTAGCTAAGAAAGCTTAGCTCTGAGTATCTGATGAATTTTTGAGAACTGGGTCTCAACCACAAGAGTCAAATTGGGTACCTTTTATGCTGAAACTGAAAATACAGAGTTTACTCTTGTGTACAGAAGCTGTTAAGTGTGCTTTTGGTGTGAATCTCATTGTTAATTCCAAGCTAATGTGATTTTGGATGAAGTAGTGGAGACCCTGGCTTGGGACCATGGTAAGTTAAAGGAAGCAAGTCATCCTAGGTGTTTGTGTTAGGAAGGGTGAGAAGAGCCCATACTTGGGACTCCCTGAAGAGGTGATGACTATGACACCACATTGGCTAAATACTGTTCTGGTATTCCTTTCATATGCAGTCTTAACCTTCTAGCTGGCTGAGACAAAGCCAAATATCTGTGTAAATGCCCTGTCCAAATCTAACAGCTCAGGCATGTCGCTGTGCAAACTCTGCGCTGCTTCAGGGACCCACGTGACTTGGGTGCAGATGAGTCTAGTTCTGATGGTTTAGTGCTTCTCTTTCTGGGATTAACATAGGTAGCTTTGGCGTCTTAGATCTATGTGCAAAAGATTACTGTTCATGAATTGTACACATCTCGAAGCATAGTTCTTTTTACAGTTACATGAGTGCCTGTGGAATAGCTATTGGCTGAAGTTTTGTGCCTTTTGCTCAATCACAGTAAAGCCCCGTGATCCTTGTGGTGTGTTATAGAGGCTGGTAGACCTCCTGCTGAAGTGCTTATAGTCTGAGGCCAGTGACAGACAAAGGACATGATTAGGATTTAAAAGGTGAAAGTAGGTGCATGCACTTCATAATACTTACTTTAGTATGTATTTACAAACTTGAAATATTGCAAACAAAGAAAACCACAGCCATGCCCATCCATCCTTCCCAGTAACTGTCATCTGACCCTGTAGATGCCCTTGTTAGGAACTCTCCTTGTGGTGTAAAGCTTAAGGGAACGATCATGTTCCATGAAGTGGAAAACAGGATGATCCAGAGGTCAAAGGCATATAGTCTGGCTTCTGAATGCTCCATTGTTAAGGAAAGTTTTGGAATATTGTGGTGTTCCTGTACAAATTTGAATAGGTCAGAGCGGCTGAAACAATGGTGCAAAGTCTTCCCTTGCATGATAGGGGAAGAGAAATATTAACACGATACCTACCTATATAAAGAAAATGTTCCTAATGTTAGAGGACTTTGTGGCCTAGAAATAAGAGATGTAGTAAGATCCAATGACCTGAAGCTCAAACTAGACAAATGTTGTCTTACATCTGTAAGATGCATGTTTAGTTATAGTTTATTGTTAGAATAACTAAGAAAGAAACAGTATATTATCCCTTTCTTGCAGGTTTTAAATTAAGATAGCTTAACCTTTTTGAAGGAATATTTAGGTCAGTGACTAATCAGAGCCTGATTCAACATATTTTATTTAGAAAGTCCCATTAAATGGATGATATGTCTGAGGAATTTCACTTGAAAAATAACCCTAGAAAGGGTAACTATCTTAATAATTAGCAAGCTAATGTATTGATTAATTTTATGTATTATTTTATTAGGTGAAGAGTCTTTAACAACTCTTATTTTTTTTATTTATTTTAAAATAGTATTCTCTGATATTAACTTAGCAAATAGCAAAAATCAAAGGCCCATCTTAGAATATTATAAAATTCATAACCTTTTGTAAATTATCCATTTTGGAGAAAATTAAGGAAGTAGCAAATATTTGGTGCTCTTTACCAACACAGATTGTCTCACTGTGTTACAGGAGTTCTAGGATTGGGATTGTGGACACAGACATATTTCATTGGCATTACTTTTTTTTGGCTGAAGAATGTGAGAAGTTATATTAGTGAGACAATTATTAGAAGACTTTTTGCAGTTCTGATGCCAATAGAAAAAAAGAGATTAGGTTGCAATCGAAGAATACATCCCAATCAGCACTGAACATTTTTGGATCATAATTCAAATGAATTAACTTAGAGTCAAATAATTTCAGACAGTATATTAGCAAAAGAAAGAGCCGTTACCGCTTTCCAATGAAATGAGAAACATAACTGAGTACCACCTGTCACAAAGGCAGTACAATGATCCAGATGGTTATTTATTTTCAGATAGGGAGGAAGAATGGAGAGAGGAAAAACTGCTGCCAGAATTTATGGTTGTTTTTTTCCCCTCCCCTTTGTTACCTTTTTGTCAGTATGGTTTCTCTAATTACATAGAAAAAAAAAATAATCTTAGAAATAGGTTGTATCGATGGAATGTTCCTCTCGATATCTAAAAGTAGTTCACTTTTTTTTCAGTAGCATGAAATGCAGTTTGAGATGTGCACCCATAACTATTTCATCTTGTACGATCAACAAGACAAAAATAGAATGAAAAGGATTTTGGCTGCTTGGTAGTGATTTCTTTTCCGCCTGAAGCTTAGAAATTAATTTGCAATTTTACTTGAAATAGAAATACCTGTAACAAGCTGAAAATAACCTGCAATTTTAAACAAAGCTTTCTCTTAACTAAAGAAATACTTTTATGATAAATATACACAATATGAGCATTTGAACTCATGTGTATTGTGCTTACATTATATTTAGAAGTGTATTTGAGGCTTGAGATTAGGCAGGAATCAAGAGAAAGCAAACTGATCTAACCCTAGTCCTTTCTGATATTGAATATTGTGTTGAAACTGTTCACCACGCTGCTAAAATCTACTGGCAACCTTGCAACAAGGCAACCTTGTTAGGTCTGACAGAGTGCAGGTTCTTTCTGGAATTAAGAACACGGTGGGAATATTGGACATAGATGTAAATGAGTGAATTGGGTTTCAAGCGTATTTCTGCTATGGGGACATTTTAAAGTAAGTAGTTCTCGTGTTCAGTTTTGTAACTAACAACTACGTGGAAATCAAAAGTTCACTCTCGCTTAGTAGCGATTCCCCCCCTCCATCCTGGTAGAGTGATATATTTTATGGCTAAACTGGGAGAAGAGCCAATACACCCAGGACGTCTTCCTAGAACAGGAATTGTATTCGGAGAAACGGTTTAAATAAAGCATTTCTTTTAAATTATAGCTAAATTTTGATCACAAAATGAAAACTGACAGAAAGGTATGACAGTAAAAATGGAAGTGGTACTGGGCCAATAAGTGATACTAGCTTCTGTGACAGCTTTTATGCATATATATAAAAATATACATATACAAATAGCATTGCTTATTTCTTCTTGAGATTTTGGTGGAGGAAGGACCTGCCACTCTTCATAATTAGGAAGATAAATTGGGTATAAAACCAGAACTTTTATTACAAAGACATAATAAGAGAAGTATTGCAAGACCTCTCATGAGCTTGAACTCTGTGATTTTTAGGCCCTCGTTTTGGAGCTGCTCTTGTCACATACCTATCTTTGTATATACAGAGCTATGTCAGTGATGTTCAAGCCAGTGGGAATTATTTACATCCCTGGCAGTTTTTATGTCCAACCCAGAGAGATAGGTAAGTATATGCCATATGCCTCCAAAAGCTATGCTATATACCTCCAGAGTACTTTGAGAATGGTCTGAGCCCTCTGAAAGTATATTCCCTTATATATAATGCATACCCCTTGAGAACAGATTTTAAGGAATGAAACCTCTGTTCAGTGGCGTTTAAAAACATTGACTATGATTGAGGAGAACATCTGAGTTACTGGCTTGCTGCAGGCCAAAAGCGTAAGAGGCAATTTTAGGAAAGGGAAGAAAAAAAGTCAACTTTCGCTGTCTTTGTTCTGAAAGATGACAGCAGGCAGGGATCAGGTCAGTTTCTGACCTAAATTCAGAACATTATTGAACAAGAAAAATACTTCCTCTATTTCCCATTGAAGTTTGCTTTAGGAGCTTTATAATTGTAAAACTAAATGTAGAAGCCCTTGCTATTTCATTTATGTAAGGCACTAGAAATATATATAAAGACAAAATTAAAGTCTGATGTAAATATATCAAGAAAGTATTCATTTCAATACCATACCCTAGCTATTCTTAAAATCTTAAAACTTCAGTGTGTCTGCATGTTGTGATTTCACACCTACTCTTCTTGTGTTCAAGTTTCTCCAATTATTGATGACTTGAGAACCTCCTCTTACTTTTTTCCTTAATCTTCATGTACGAAAGCTTGAAAATCACCTATTTGTGTACTAAAAGTTCAAACTTGATACTAAAGCCCACTTCATCTCATTATTTTAAAGCTAATACTTTTGGGATGAGAAATAGCATTACTACTGTAACAGAGTAATACTGCAAACCAGAAAATTGCTGGATATGCCTGGGAATATGGATCACATCAGATGCAATAGTGAGAGGAGCCAACTTGAAGAAAGTTCAAATTCAATTATAAAGCAATTAGAGAATAAATGTATTACTTTCTCTTTATTTTCTCTTTGGTGTGATATATTGCTAGGATGTTACTAAAAAAAATTTAGTATCTTAGTTATGTTTGATTAAAAATAAAGCTTTCAGCTCAGTCCTTTATGTTCTTCCACTTTTGTATTTGGAAAACCGTTGGCTTTGGAGGTTTTGGCTTCAACATTTTGGATCTTCATATTAAAGCATGTTTGTCACAGCCGTCAAAAGAATGACTTGCACTTTGACTTTGGGTATTAATTCGTGACTTTGTAGCTATGGAGATGTGTGATGTTTTTGTGTGAGTGGAGCAGGATGATACAGAATTATTTGGAGAGGTTTGTTGTTTAACAGATTTTTTCCATATTTCATGTATTATTCAGTAATGGCGAGCTCCTAACTCTAAAACACTCTGACAAAGAATCTTTGCAAAACCAATTATGTGACTGAGCCTAATTCTCTTTTGAAGGCCCATTCAGTAACTCATTTGTAGCTCGTGCAAATGGTGCTCATGGTCTTGATCCTGTTTCCAGTGGTGAAGTGTTGGGGAACACCCTCATGTACACAATAAGCTGATGCTCTTCCTCGTGGTCTTTTTGAAGTCTGATTTGTTCTTTGTCTTTGCTTTTAGATGTATATGTGTGAATTAATGTGTTTTGGGGGAATCTTTTGGGGGGTGAAAGATGTGGAAATGCCATTGAGCTTCACTTATTGCAGTAGCTTATTAAAAAAATGCTCTGGGATAAGCTTGAGATAATTAGGCAGAGAAGTCTCCAGATGCTTATACTAATTTACATTGAAATAGCTGCCTGTACCTTGAAGGTTTTGGTCTTCCTCTTTCACAAGTGGTATATTCACTTGATGCCTTTTTTCTTTAAAGAAGGGGAATCAGTTTTAAACATATTCCTTTCCCAGCTTCTTCATGACTTTTATAGATTAATTATAAGCTCCTGCAAATAGGGTATTACTGTGCAAATGCTGACACAGCCTTACCTCTAGTCACCTGAACGGCCTCCTATGTTAATTACTGTAGGTCAGTAATCATGTTATAAAAATACGCATTTGGCTTCTATCCCAGAATGTGGACCACAGTGTTGTCTGCCTTTCTGTACAGTGTTACATGTATGTATCACTTTGTACCAAGACCAAATTCTCAGCTGTGACTCGGAAAAATAGCCACCTTCTTTGTCAGAACCAGCTTTGACTCCCCTGTCCTTTATGCTCCCTCCTCAGCTCTGTCTCGCTTGGCAGACGTACAAATAAATCGACCTGGAAGACCTTTAGGAGACTTGAAGAACATGCTTCATGGCAGATGAAATTAAATCAGATTTAGCGAAACTATTTATTGATCTACTTTTAGACTGCAAAGGATATACAAACTGTAGGGAACGGCCTGCTGCTTTGGCAAGGAAATCGATGCTAACAGGGAGACAGACTTGTTAACTTACTTTTCCTAGTCAGGCCTTTGTTAATTTCGGTTCTTATGCACACAGGTTTGGAAAGGCATGGGGTTTTTTGGGAGATGTGCTGGGAAGTGATGAATAAGAGAAGTTTTCTGGCTCTGCCGTCTTGTCAGGCAGCACCACGCTTGTGTCCTTAATAATGGATTTATTGAGTGGGGGCTCAGCTATCCTTATGCTCCCTTGGATAGCCAAATTAAGGCTTCCCCAATCGTTTGTGTGGCTTGTTGGGGTTTGGGGATGGCTGAATGTGACCACTGAGTTGCAGAGGCAGGAGAAGCTAGATGTGTAGAAGGCTTGAATGATAAAAACGGGTGAAGGGGGGTAAGATTCCTGTTAAATTAACTGTGTCCACAAGGGATACAGTAATCAGGTATGTGTGAGTAACTGGCAGGTAGGAGGGGATGGCGTGGTTATTTCAGTGGAGAACGGGGCAGACCTCTACCTTGAAGGTGCTGTGAGGTGTCACACATGTCCGTGTGTGAGGGTCAAAGCCCGGCGGGAAGAGGCAGAGGATCGCTGTTGTTCAGCATCCTTCTGGTGCCGATCAGACCAAAACGCACCTTGGCCCGAGACCGCACTGAAGCGACTCTCTCGGGAAGTGTGGGGGGGTCTGTGTGCGGGGTCCCGTCCCTCCGCTCCTTCCTCTCCGGACACGGAGCCCGCTCCCCTTTCGGCCGCGGGGACCGGGCGGAGGCAGGGCGCCGCGGGGAGGAACCGATGGCACCGGCGTGCGGGGCCGAGGCCCGCCCGCCTCTCCCTCCCCGCCGGGGGGGCGGCGGCAGGATCCGGCCTCATCCCGCAGGTGGATCCGGCTCCTGCCTCCCCCCCGCGCGCTGGGGCCGGCGG